>CM060444.1:44747447-44947226 GCA_030545235.1 Helianthus tuberosus
GTATCATCAAATCTATACTTATATTAACTACATAAATAAATAATAAATACTTCTTTATGACATTTGTTTTCTTTGAATTTGACCATATTTTTCTTTACGACAATTGTTTTCTTTGAATTTAACCATATTTATTTATATAATAAACAATAATCTATGCTAAGTGGCAACTATATGTATTTTTTAAATTGTTTTGCAAATATTAGAATTACAAAACATAGTGGTTTTATATTTGACGAGAAAGGTTTAAAACTCAAATTAAAAAAATAAAAATCTAAATTAACGGGACTCTAGGAGTGAGATTAAAAGAGAGAACGTCCTATGACATTAATAAATAATAAATTAATATTAAATTTATCCTTATTTGTTAAAAATATAAATTTTTTATTACTTGGTATACAAAATTATATTTATTCAACTCGTGTAAAACGCGAGGTTTTTAAAAGTAACTTTTTATTATTTACTATTCAAAGATACATTTATATGCCCGTGTAATACATGAAGTTTTTAAAAATATAACTTTTTATCATTTGCTATGTAAAATTAGATTTATTCAACACGTGTAATACACAGAGTTTTTTAAGGATATAATTTTTTTTATTATTATTTGGTAGATTTTTCAACCCGACTATACATGAGTTTTTTAAAGATACGACGTTTTTAGTATTTAATATACAAAATTACATTTATTTAATCTGTGTAATACACATGGTTTTTAAAGATATAGCTCTTTCTTAGATCTATTCAACGTGTGTAATATACGAGGTTTTAAGGATGTAATTTTTTTGTTATTTGGTAGATTTATTCAACCCGATTATACACGGGTTTTTTAAAGATACGCCTTTTTTAGTATTTAATATACAAATGTACATTTATTTAATCTGTGTAATACACATGGTTTTTAAAGATATAATTTTTTTATTATTTAATATATAAAATTACATTTATTTAACACGTACAATACACACACGAGGTTCATAAAGATATAACTTTTTTTATTATTTAATATATAAAATTACATTTAGTATTTAATATACAAAATTACATTTATTTAATTTGTGTAATACATATGGATTTTAAAGATATAACTTTTTTTTAGATTTATTCAACATGTGTAATATACGAGATTTTTAGGGATGTAATTTTTTATTATTTTGTAGATTTATTCAACCCGATTATACACGGGTTTTTTAAAGATACGGCGTTTTTAGTATTTAGTATACAAAATTACATTTATTTAATCTATGTAATACACATGGTTTTTAAAGATATAATTTTTTTTTATTATTTGATATATAAAATTACATTTATTTAACTTGTATAATACACGAGGTTTATAAAGATATAACTTTTTATTATTTAATATATAAAATTACATTTATAAAACCCGTATAATACACGGGGTTTCAACCTAGTTAATTATAAGAAAATAATATTACGTGTATAAGAGATCGGCTTCAATGAAGAAAATAATATGAAAAGTTAAATTTTTTTCTGAGCATTAAATGCAAAAATCCAAATCGTTTGATCAAACGGTTGCGGCATGCTGTAGTATGAAGTACGCCCCAATAATGAAATATTATTTAATCGTGGAAATGCCATTCCTTATTCTAGAACTCAAAGCAGACCTTTGCAATCAATAGATTCATTGAGCAATTCTTGAGAAAATTTTAAATATCACTATTATAGAATTGAAAAAAAATAGTAATATATAAAAATAGAGTAAACTGCCATTTTGGTCCCTGTGGTTTGGGCACTTTTGCCATTTTAGTCCAAATCTCAAACTTTTACATTTGGGTCCCATCTGGGTCCCTGTGGTTTGCATTTTGTTGCCATTTAGTCCAAATTTCAAATTTGACTAGATTCCTTAACTTAAACCCCCCTATTTTGTCTTTATCCTCAGGGGTATTTTGGTCATTTAGATTTAGAGTTAATTGCCATTTTAGTCCCTGAGGTTTGGTCACGTTTGCCATTTTCGTCCAAAATCACACTTTTCGACCATTTAGCCCCCAACGTTTGGTCATTTTTGTCATTTTCGTCCAAATTGCCTAACCCAGTTACTTTATAGCATCAGAGGGGGTAATTTTGAAATTTCTCAATTAAAATGACTAATTTACCTTTAATGATAAAACAAAATAAATTAAAAAAGTATTAAATATATATTTGTTGGACCCACTTATTATAAGAAATGTATATTACACCCAACCTCCCACCACACCTTTCTTCTCTTTCTTCTCCGGTATATCAGTCGACGACCAACCCAACGAAATGAACCAGCGACCAATAACAATGATCCCCTTTCATGAAGCTTTCCTCTGTGTTTTTATGAAGCTTTACTGCATCTTCAATTTTACACATTTGCAATACATATCTACAAGCATGCTTTCAACAAAAGATTCCAAAGCCATCCCTGATTTAATTTTCTACCATGATACTCCATTCCATAGTTTAAAGCTTTCAATCCAGCACAAGCTTTTAAGACACTACTAAAAGTGAAGTCACGAGGTTCACTCAAATGGTGAATTGTTCAAAAGCCTAAAAAAGACAAGCCAAAATTATATTCCTGGTCAATGTTACCACATATAGATAATGCCAATAAGGTTTACCGGAAAATATGTTGATCTGATCGACTCTTTTCCATCACCGTTGTCGATTCGGCGCCGGTACCGTTCGGTTAAAACCCACACCATACATCTTCCCTGTTCTTGAAGAAATACCCATAAATCTATCCTCTTTCATACATGCCCTTGCAAAGTCATATTAGAAACCTATGTCAGATTACTTCCCTCTAACCTACAACTTCAAATTCTCAAACGGCTCCCACAGAGTTCCCTTCTCAAATGCCCTACAGTCTGCAAAACTTGAAATTCCCTCATCACAAGCAACGATTTCATCTCTGTACATCGGCGTCCAGGCCAACACACATCTAGGGTTCCTTGCTCGCTCTAGGGTTGGGGTTTAGCTACAACATTCCAGATCCAATGGCGTCTGGTGAAAGATACACGTTTTTCGGCGATTGATGAACAAGACGAAATGGTTCTCTGGTTTGTGGTTCAGATTTGGGTTCAATATCCAGATCCACGTTTGTTACCACACTTTGAAGCAGAGTGAGAGTAAGAAAGATGTTGGTGAGGTGGTTGTTGGTGATGGAGAAAACAGAGAGAATGTAGAGAGAGAGAGAGAGAGTTACAGATGATGATGATGTTATGTTCTTGCAGATGATGAAGATGATGATGATGTTTGAAGATGTATGCATTAGCTACTTTACAATTTACCCCCTTATCATTTTCAAATTTCAAAAAATACCCTAAAGTGGGTAAAAAGTAACCTGGTTGGGCATTTGGGTAACTAGGTTAGGCATTTGGATGAAAATGGCAAAAAGTGACAAACGTGGGGGGCTAAATAATACCAAACTGTCATTTTGGACGAAAATGGCAAATGTGCCCAAACCTCAGGGGCGAAAATGGCAATTAACTCTTTAGATTTATTATAACTCAAATTTAATAAATAATAATGCCACTGCCAGAACAACAATAATACCACTGCCAGAACAACAACAAGCACCACCACCACCACACCTCCACCACCACCACCACCCCCACCCCCACCACCGCATCATACCCACCACCATCATCCCACTGCCGCCAACACCACCATCCCACTGCCGCCAACCCTCCCAACCCCAAAACCCTCAAAAACCCTCACATAAACCCAAACCCGACAATCAAATCGGCTTCAAAACCCATTAAACCCGACAATCAAATCGGCTTCAAAACCCTTAAAACCCAAACCCGACAATCAAATCGGCTTCAAAACCCATAAAACCCAAATCCGACAATCTCACCTTCTTTCTTTAATCCGAGCCACACAAAACCCAAACCCTAATTTTGCATCAAACCCATTAACCCACATGAAACTGGACCTTTGATTTGGGGGAAGATGATATGCGGCGGCGTTGATGAACATCATCCCCCAAATCAGCAAACATTAACATCATTCCGGCGTTGATTGAAGAGGGAGAGGGATGGTTCGTCTGAGTTCCAACAGTGGCCGGCGGCAAATAAAACCTGCAACTTGTGTTCTTCTTCGTTGCAACAGCAAACAACAATACTGACCTGTAACTTCGATAAATTTCTGCAATAATCAAACAGTGGCCAGCGTTTTCCGATGTCGGTTCTCATCGGTGTCGTTTTCCGATGTCGGTTCTCATCACGGTGGTGGTGGTGGTGTTCGACAGAGAGGAGAGAGAGAGAAGAGAGAGATGGGTGTTTGGAGAGAGAAAGAGATAGTGTGTGTGTGCAGGTTTTAAAGAGAGATGGTGGTGTTGGCGGCAGTGGGATGGTGGTGGTGGGGATGATGCGGTGGTGGAGGTGGTGGTGTGGTGGTAGTTCAGAGAAGAGAGAGAGAGAGAGAGAGAGAGAGAGAGAGAGAGCTGAAGTTGTCGATGATGATGATGAAGATGAACTGCTATGTATGTGTGTATATTAATATATATATATATATATATATATTAATTTTTGAGTTCAGAAAATATTAAATGAAAAGCAAAATGACCAAAATGCCCCTGAACTAAAAGACAAAATAGGAGGTTGCAACAGTCAAAAAATAAGGTTTTTAAATTTTGGACTAAAATGACAACAAAATGCAAACCACAAGGACCCAAATGTAAAAAGTTTGAGATTTAAACTAAAATGGCAAAAGTGCCCAAACCACAGGGACCAAAATGGCAGTTTACTCATAAAAATATGTTCCCGATAAGTATGCTTGTCACCAACAAGAAGTTTCCAAATCCAAATGGGATTGTCTTGTCGACGTTGTCGGGTCGATGTGTTGGTAGTTTGCAAATGTGGACCCCGTAGAATTTGTAATTCTTGTAGGTGTTTTAATCAATCTTTTCATAACCGGACAGAATATTTAATGGTCCACGGTCCATCAGTCGAACTGGATTTAAAAACAGAAAGATGTGTTATATATTTTAAAAAAATATAGGTATGATTATAAATATTCTCAGAATGTATGAAACTTGAAAAATAATTTATTAGTAATATAATTATTTTAGTAACAATTACATGCATAAAACAAATGTAGTTAAAATCACTTTTAATTATTGATAACTAAATAAAAAATAAGTGGACCACAACTGGATCTCAGAAAAATAAACCTGAAAGTATAATTAACTATTCTTGTTCTTAATTCTAAAAAGATGACTTTTGGTAATTCTCTGTTTCTTCAAACGATTTCATCTTCTCCACTTCAACTTTTCAATTAATTAAGGGTTATTGGATTTTATTACCCCCAACTATCGGCCTTTGGCCGTTACCACCCGCAACTAACACTTTGGACAAATCTATTTTGTTTATCTTGTCCGTTGCTATCACCAAGAGAAATTAACTGGTATGCTTCGAACACTGGCCCCAAGAACACAACCTCAATTCGCATCTTTGATTTTGCCTTCAAGTATGCCGCTATTGTTCCAGATCTGTTTGTTTTAAAGAGATCTGTTTGCATCTTCAAGAGATCTGTTTGTTCTAAAGAGATTTGTTTGCATCTCCGTTTCTGATCTCTTGTGTAATAGAGATATACTGCCACGTATTCACCACATAATTATGTCCACGTAATCAAGAGTGTGACACGTAGGATCAAAAACTAACTCAGTTAGTAATGAGTTAACAGACCGGTGCTAGTGCAAACAAAAAGTCAAATTGGGGGTGCCGGGTGTCAAAGTGTTAGTTGCGGGTGGCAATGGCCAAAGGCCGATAGTTGTGGGTGATAAAATCCAATAACCCATTAATTAATTATCTTCTATTTTTGGATCTAAATAATCGAATGTGGTATGTGGATTGAAAAATACTTGATAGTTTTCATCTCACCCATGATCTTGCTGCTTCCTTTTACTAGATGGATGGCAATTCATTGATCTTGTGTGTTGATTTTTGTTGATTTTGTGGGTTCGAGTTCGAGTTCGAAGGGTACGGATGCTGTCACGCTCGCTTGGATTTTGTGATTCGATATTGTTGATAAATGAGCAACAACATCTTTTTTTCCCATTTAATCTTGCCGGCCACCTGTCTGGTCGGCCGACCTGATGCAAAACAGGTTCAGCATAGCAAACCGGCCCGGAATAGCCACCGTACACCAGCCAAGATAAGGGGGTGCTATGGCATTGAGAGGGCCTTAAACCATTGCGTGCAAGTTAAAGGAAGGGGCTTTAGAGCCCTCTATGTGACGTGGCGTTGAGGTGACGCTTATGTGGAATGATAAAGCTCCTATGGGCTTTATACCACACACTCCAGCCTTAGCGGTATGTGTTATGGAGCTTTGTTGAAAAAAAAAAGTGTTGTCACGTGGCTGACACATAGACGTACTTTTATTTCACCTAGAAATGTTCAAAAAGATGTGTAATAAAAAGGGCTTTGTTAGTGATTATGTAATCGTTATTTAGTTATCATTTTTTATTAAAGATATAATTAAATATTATTAACTACACCTATAAGTAAAAAATAAAGTTTCACAAAATTTTGTTTGTTCATCAAAATATGGAACATGTCTATACGTGATAGAAATATGTTCATTGACATTCATTTCCTATGCATGTAAAAGAACACTCAACTTTAAATGAATTTTAATAAAATTTTCTTCATTGACATTCAAGTTAACTATTCCTCTACTTTAGGGTTATTTGTAACTAGTTTTTGATGGTTGGGGTAAAATTATTTTACAAAGTTTTCTTAATTTAAGAAGTATAAAAAAACACAATCAATTGTAAAATATAACACAAAATCAAAAAATATAACGCAATGACGAAAATATAGAAAATACATAATACTAGATAAAAAGACACAATGATATAAACAAAAGTTCTAAAATCTACAAGCTATTAATCCAAAAGTGAAAATCTAAAATCTCATATCTTAGAGTTCGATGAGACGGTTCCAATGTCACTTGAATGAAGTCAATCGGAATCCGTTTGACTGGTTTCTGGCACTTAATATTATATTTTTTATATAACAAAATATATTATTAAATATGGAATGGGTTTAATAATCTCACCCTCATACCCGATTGTAGAATTGTGTCTAATATCCAGTCTCATACTCATCAAATACCGCTATTCAATATCCATGGATTCACAAGTATGCCTATTTGCGGTCTCATGTGGTTATAAATCTAACTATCGTAATGCTCATTATATGAATTTCGATCTTAAGCACACCTCAAAAATCAAATAAATATTTAAAATATTCAACCACACTTATAGCAATTTTATAATGTAATAGTTTTAAGTTCTTAATATCTTCATCATACTATTTAATATATAACTTTAGGTTAAATGATATATTAACATCTTCAATTTTGATGCAGGAAAGCGGGTTTAAATATTCTAACAGGTATGGCTAGTATAATAAACTCATGCATTCTTATGTTATAATTTGATATTCTCATCTTACTTTTTTTAAACGGTAAGTTTCTATGATAAATAGAACATGGCCAACATGTGCTGTAAAAATCCGAAAAAGTACAATACAAGAGAAAAACAGAAAAGTGTACAACCCCAATTACATCAGATTATCTCACTATATATCTTATGTTAAAATCCACTCATCTCTCCCATACAATATCGTGAAACTTTGATCTACTTTTTATCCGGATAAAACTATCCGGCATTATTGCCTCAACTGTGTTGCTTCCGGTGCGGAGAGTACCGTCGAATTCTCTTTCATTACGTGTCTTCCATATATTCCAAATTGTTGTTTGGAAAATCGTATTGATAATTTTCTTCCAATCTCTTGATCCTGTTAAACCGTCCACAAACTCCAATGCCTCTTTACATGATCAGAATTCGGTGGACACAGGTAACTTTAACCATACAAGTATTTTCCTCCAAACTGATTTTGACATTGTGCATCCACAAATTACATGAGCAGCCGATTCCTCTTCTATTTCGCACCTCGAGCATAGCTGATTACTTACTGGTATTCCTCGTCTAATCAGTCCTTGTTTCACCGGGATCCTTTCAAGTGCCGATCTCCAAACGAAGTAATTTATTTTTAGTGGAACCCAATGATTCCAATGCTTCCATTCTTCCCCAGTACCAGCGACATCTTTCTTGTTTATCTGGTTTCTGACGGCTGCCACTGAGAAGTCTCCTCTATTATCCGCATTCCATACCCATCGATCTTCCCATGTTTTGAATCTTGCATTATTAAGTTGTTGCAGCATGCTGGTCCATTGGGCCCATTCTTCATCAATGTTTGGTGTCCAGACCCATCCGATATTCCATTGATTCTCATTCTCTAATTTTATCACACAATCTGCAACCTTCGCTTGTTTGTTTGTTGCTATCTTGAATAACTCCGGGTATCTCTCCATAAACGGCCTGTCGTCAATCCAATTATCCAACTAGAACTTTACAGTAGTTCCGATGCCCACCTTCGCTACGAGTTCTTCTGTTGCCAAGATTCCAATGCTTCCAAGTTCTTTTCCTGCAGCAACAATGTCTTTCCATGTACCTGTACAATTATTGTTAACCGGTATAAATTTATAATATCTTTTACTCTCATGTATTGACTTTACAACTTTCACCCATAACTCCTCCGACCTCGACTTGTATTTCCACCACCACTTTATCATGAAAGCGAGGTTTGCACTTCTCAAGTCACCTAATCCGAAACCACCATATTGTTTTGGCCTTGTCATTTTGCCCCATGCAATCCAACGTATTTTGTACTTTCCAACTTTCCTTCCCCGTATAAAATCCCTACTTATTGCATCAAGAGTGTTTAAAACCCTCTGTGGTGCTAAATACATTGAGAAATAATAATTTAATCAATCTTACTTAAATCATGTTAGAAATTGATTGATATTTAATCAATCATATATATATATATATATATATATATATATATATATATAAAGGATTAGGTTTAAGAGTGAACACTAGTGTAGTTTGCGAACTGAGTGAACAAATCCTGGCCATACATGTGTGAGATCAATGGCCAGGATTTGATGATGAAATACACTAGTGTATTTTACGATTTGATGATGAAATCCTAGCCATCCACGTGTGTAAATCAATGGTCAAGATTTGTTCACTCAGTTCGCAAATACATTAGTGTTCACTTTAGAACCACACCCTATATATAGGGGAAGGTTCATTGGGGAACACTAAAAAAGTGGGGAACAGGGGTGAATCGACTCAAACGAACTCCGATTGGACTCATTCCAGCGGCGTTGGAACCGGCTCGTCGAACCCTTACTAAGATCTCTTAACCCTAAACCCTAAATCCTAACTCCTAAACTCTAAACCCTAAATCTAAAAAATAAGGATAAAACCTAAGCTAAATCTTAAAATCTAAACTATAAACCCTAAAAGCTAAACCTTAATGGCTAAACCTAAAGCTAAACCCTAAACCCAAAAGCTAAACCCTAAAACTAAACCCTAAAGCTAAACCCTAAGCTAAACCCTAAAGCTAAACCCTAAAAGCCAAACCCTAATATATTTAGGGTTTAGGGGTTATTGTAACACCCCGAAAACGGCTTTGGTAATCAAACCACGTTAATAGTAAAGACGGGTAAAATACCTTTAGTGGTAAAAATTTACCCGGTAAATATTAGGATTTAAATAATTAATCCTAATAATAAATAAAAAGTGAATAAAAGCTTTTAAGAAATAAAATCTTAGAAGGCCCGAGTTAACGGGACCTAAAATAAACTTAGTCATAAATATTCCCGAACCCGCTAAGTTAACTAGGAATATTTAACCTAGTTAATAAGTGGGAAAATTGTTAAAAGAAATAAGTAGGTTGTGGCCTACTTAATAACGAACCAAACATGAGGGGTTAAAGCGGGATAACTAGAAAAGTTATTTAATAAAAACAAACACAAACACACACACACACAGTGTGTGTTCTGGATCGAGCTCAGGGGCGACCAAGAAGGGTCAAATCCTAATCAACACAATTTCATCAAATTGAAGGGGCAAATCAAGTCCAAATCAAAATCCGAGTATGAATTAGTGATCTCCATTGAAAAAGGAGTCATGAGGTATGTAAATTTCTTGAGAAATCTCTAGTTGAAATTCTGAGCAAACCTAGAGAACTCGAATCTGAACTTGCATGTTTGTTGTTTGGATGAAATTAGTGATGAAACTATGTCTAGGAGTAAACCCTAGTCATGTACTTGTTGAATTGATGTTCATGGTTGTGAATCCATGATCATACACTCATGTGTCAAGTGGGTTTTGATTATGTAGTAAAGATGATGATGTACACATGTTTAAAAACATCATAGTTGCTAGTAGGAACAAGATACTTGAACAATTTGCAAGTTTGAGTAATTGATCATAAGTGATAGTGGTGATTTTTGATGTTAATCTTGGTAAAAATAACTAGTTAGGAACTAGTTAGTAAATATGTAAAATCATGCACATTAGGTGTTTGTTAAAATGCCTAAATGAGAACTAAGTGTTGATAATGTGCCTAATTGAGTCTTGTGAACTTGATAGTGCAATCATATGTGTTAATTGGTGATTTGACTTTTAAATAGTCAAACCGACCATTAATAAGATCGAATGGTAATTGTGATAGAAAATATGTAAGATAGAATAGTCATAATTAATGATGACTAATATAACCGTCTTACGAATTATGATGATAGTTTGACGCTTGACAAGCTAGGTGGAGGCTTGGAAAGGAAGCGGGTCAAACGAAGCAAGAATGGCGGAAAAGCATAATTCGGATGCAAGGTAAGTATAGCTTACACTAGTCTTAAATTGTGGAATGTTTTCTTATCATATAAATTATGAATGAGATATCTAAACAATTGAAATATGATGTTCCGTTGTGTAGTCGAACGGAACAAGAAAATCAAAGATGATAGAAACCATAATAATGGTTAAAAAGAAGTAAATCGATAAATTGGTCATATTATGTCGAAAGAAATACACGGTTTATATTTAAAATTACCGTACGGTGTTAAACGGGAAGAGTCATGTAGAGGAGATGATAATAAATATCATTTCGCAAAGATAAATGGTCAATTCGGCCAAACGGGTCAAAAGGTGTAGACAACACCTTTTGACTATATAGACTAATGATTCTTTTGTCGAGTCATATGCTTACAGGAATAGATATCCAATGGATATTCGCATCGTTCTTAATTAGCGAATATAAAGCAAGGTATTAAAATCGGGTCTATTTGTTGATCCGAGCCAGGTACGCTTATTTATGATGTATGTAAAAGTGCTAATTTGGTCGAATAATTGGTGATAGCCCTTCATTGTAAAAGAAGGACCAAAATCGACCAAAACGCCCTTGTAGGCTAAATTGAACAAACAACTCTTAGAGGTTGTTTGGAAAGGAGTCTTATGATTAAACAAAAGTTTAGAACGAGTACGGGTAGTGAAAGATGTAATTCTTGGGCCAAAAGACTCCATATGAGTCTTTGCCGTAAAATGATATTTCAAGAGGTATAAATTCGGAACACATAGATATCTACTTTAAATCCAACACACATTTAGTTGTGATGGAAGAGTACTAGATAAGAGATATAGGTTACAACGCTAGATTAGAATGAAAGCGAAATTGAGCTTAAAAGTGCTTAAAATATCCTTAACGGGTCAAAATAAGCATACTAGTGAAAACGGGTTTAATTTGTGTAATAAACCTATGATTAGAACCTAATATGGTATATCACAATTATTTGATGAAGTGTATGAAATATAGGAATCAAATAAATACGTTTGTTTGATAAAATGCATAACCGGGTCAAAATTTGGTATAAAGGGTAATAAGCCGAAGACTTAGAAGTCTTAAATTTTGTTAAGCCGAATGTCGGATTTTAACTCCAAATGATGGAGAATCAAATTACAAACACGTAGGAAGAAACGGTAGGCCAAACTGACAAGCGGTTTGAAAGATACGGAAGATTTCGTGTCAAATTACGGCAAAAATGGAAAACTGGATGCAGGGTCCACCGTAAATTACGGTGCCACCGTAATTTACGGTGGAGATGAAAAGCCTTACGGTGGCCCCCTACTGGTTTACGGTAGGGGCATGTAAAACCAGTGGCCACCGTAAATTACGGTGCCACCGTAATTTACGGTGGAGGTCAGGTTGAAATTTTTGTTTTTGTTATCAATTGTTTCTCGGACTCGTTTAGACACGATTTAAGTCCTGTATGACTAAAGCATTTCATGTTTATGAAATGTAGGTACACCTTGGATGCCGGAAGACGATCAAGCTCAACGAAGAACCGAACACGATATAGATACACGCTTCCGCACTTTGCCATGTTGTAAATCACCTAGGGTCAAAACCATTAAAACATTAGTTTTGACTTTGATACATAAGGATTAAACCTATGATCACGTGATGTAGAATAACTCATGATTTGTAAAAGTTTTAATAAACCCGTATTTTTATAGCATGTGTAGTCTTAACTACACATCTAATAGTTGGTAATTACATACAAAATCGTTAATTAGTAACTAGGGTGTTACAAGTTGGTATCAGAGCCTTGGTTTAAGAGATCCGAGTATGGTGGGGAGGAACCATGCTTGGACTTAAACCTTATGCTCTTGACAAAGAATAGTGTTCGGTTCGAGGCTTGATCGCAAATCCGGTAAGTACAAGTACGTTAATAGTTAGTATGCTAAAGTGTTGTAAACAACACATAGAGCTATCGTGTGGTATATGTTACCCCAGTTTAAATGATTGATATGGTTGACGAAAATACGCGCGTTGACGCGTATAGTAAAAAAAAAAAGCCTTGTATTATAATACGGGCGATTATTGAAGTTGACATTACTAACTCTTGTGAATGTTTTAATTGAAGGACACTCGCGTCTGAAGATGACGGGAGTTGAACGAATTATGGATATGATGATGGAACGGTACGAGGTATGACAGGAAGAGCATACTCATTAAGGACCAAAAATCGCGTAACGGTCGCGAACAAGGTTAATAGCAAGGAACGCCCGTAGGGGCAAACATTACAAGGTGCACATTTTAAATAATCACACAATTAGCAATATGCAACAAACACGTAGAGAATGATCGTTGCATGGGTAAATTAGAAACTTGGAAAGCCTGAACAGAAATACATATCGAGGATATAATTTCCAAGAAAACTGAATAGAGGCGTTACTTACATAGGGCGTGATGTGAAAACTATAAAAAGGTCGTGTACGTCATGTGTTAAATCGCTTACTCTGGCCAAGTAAGTAGTGGCATATGATACCACGAGTTTCTTATAGCGGACACATTTACATCCGATGTAGTAAGGGCGGAGTAAATGGGACTAATTAAAAAGTACCCAAATGAATCAGATAAGCAAAATATTTGATAATAATGTAAATGCACAACCGAGTGACTGAAGCGTATTACATCAGGATAATGAGCCCGAGCGAAGGGACAAAGAAGCATGTAAAATGATTTAGACAAGTATTGGGAGGGAGTGTACTTACACTCGAACCCATAAAACGCAAGCAAGTAAAATGATTTAGACAAGCAATGGGAGGGAGTGTGCTTACACTCGAACCCAGAAAACGCAAACATGAAAAATGATTTAGACAAGCAATGGGAGGGAGTGTACTTGCACTCGAACCCGGAAAATGCAAATATGTCCCTTAACGGGTCATTTTTGTAAAACGTCGAACTTAAAGACAAAGTCAGAATATAAAAATGAAGCGAGGTCTTAATGCATACCGGGAGGATTGCAATAATAACGACTTTGGTAAAACACCCGGTTGATGGGTAAGAATTAAACACATGCGTAAACCGAGAAACGAGAACATGAATTTAAAGTCAAAAGACTCGGATTATGAGTTATGACTAAAAGACCATAAAAATTTCGTAAACAGAAATTCTGATAATTATATTCAACTATTTTGAGATTGAACGGGTTGAATAAAGTATAATGCTTGAAGGCGTAAGTAAGCGCAAGCCGGATAACGGTAAGCTTGAGACAAATGAATTTCAAACGTAAAAAGAGTGCTTTGACACCAAATATATATTTTAATAAGACACGAGTAAAAAGAGTGATCTACGGGATCAACATAACCTTTAGGGTTATAAACAAATGAGAGATATACGGACTAAAACGACCCACGGGTCATGATTAGAAAGAAGTTATAAGGACTTCGCCTTAAAGAGGTGAATGTCTAATCAAAAATAGCCCGTAAGGCTAAGTGATAAAACCTACGGGTTAGATGGAATAAAGCGAGGAAATCAGTTAAGAATCCCCGCATAAAAACTAAGACTGTAAAGGATTAAATTACGGACTGTCAATATCCTAGTATGGATGATTGACACAAGTTAAAGAAAAGATCCTAAAACTAAAACTTCGGTTTTAGTAAGAAGTAATGTTTTTACAAACATAAATTCTGATAGGAATTTAAATAGTAAGCATGAAAGATACAAGTCTTGACACTGATAGGCGCAAGATGATATATTCGAAAAGTGATATTCTCAAAAAAATGAAAGGTTGATATAAATTAAACATGATGTAACACAATCACGGTCAAGAAATGTAATGTGAAGTAGAATCACAATATAACCAAGCAAGCGGTAAAAAGGAACTGGACAAATAAGTCTAGTTAATGAAACCGGTTAAAGTCAGCAATTTAAGTTAAGAAATTTGGTTCGCTTGTAAACGGTAAATTCGGTATAACTAAACCGAATAAGTAAATTTGAAAATAAAAGGAATTGTTGCTAGAAGTGAAAGATTTCACTAGAAACCTTTAAACGGGTCAAAGTAATGGATTCATAAAGAATTCGATAGTATATGAAAGCGAGGAATATCGCTAAGTTAATTAAACTAGTGGAAATAACGAGATTACGTTATTTCCAGTCGCATTATGTCATGTAAGATACGTAGATGATTAATAACCAAAAGAATATTACCATACTTTTCTGGTAATACTAACAATCGGTTAAGATATGAGAAATGCTTAATTGATTATCGAGAGCAAATACATGGAGTTGAACTCGATAAATTAAGTAAGAAAAGGTTTCGAGGACGAAACCTCTTTAAGGGGGGGTAGACTTGTAACACCCCGAAAACGGCTTTGGTAATCAAACCACGTTAATAGTAAAGACGGGTAAAATACCTTTAGTGGTAAAAATTTACCCGGTAAATATTAGGATTTAAATAATTAATCCTAATAATAAATAAAAAGTGAATAAAAGCTTTTAAGAAATAAAAGCTTAGAAGGCCCGAGTTAACGGGACCTAAAATAAACTTAGTCATAAATATTCCCGAACCCGCTAAGTTAACTAGGAATATTTAACCTAGTTAATAAGTGGGAAAATTGTTAAAAGAAATAAGTAGGTTGTGGCCTACTTAATAACGAACCAAACATGAGGGGTTAAAGCGGGATAACTAGAAAAGTTATTTAATAAAAACAAACACAAACACACACACACACAGTGTGTGTTCTGGATCGAGCTCAGGGGCGACCAAGAAGGGTCAAACCCTAATCAACACAATTTCATCAAATTAAAGGGGCAAATCAAGTCCAAATCAAAATCCGAGTATGAATTAGTGATCTCCATTGAAAAAGGAGTCATGAGGTATGTAAATTTCTTGAGAAATCTCTAGTTGAAATTCTGAGCAAACCTAGAGAACTCGAATCTGAACTTGCATGTTTGTTGTTTGGATGAAATTAGTGATGAAACTATGTCTAGGAGTAAACCCTAGTCATGTACTTGTTGAATTGATGTTCATGGTTGTGAATCCATGATCATACACTCATGTGTCAAGTGGGTTTTGATTATGTAGTAAAGATGATGATGTACACATGTTTAAAAACATCATAGTTGCTAGTAGGAACAAGATACTTGAACAATTTGCAAGTTTGAGTAATTGATCATAAGTGATAGTGGTGATTTTTGATGTTAATCTTGGTAAAAATAACTAGTTAGGAACTAGTTAGTAAATATGTAAAATCATGCACATTAGGTGTTTGTTAAAATGCCTAAATGAGAACTAAGTGTTGATAATGTGCCTAATTGAGTCTTGTGAACTTGATAGTGCAATCATATGTGTTAATTGGTGATTTGACTTTTAAATAGTCAAACCGACCATTAATAAGATCGAATGGTAATTGTGATAGAAAATATGTAAGATAGAATAGTCATAATTAATGATGACTAATATAACCGTCTTACGAATTATGATGATAGTTTGACGCTTGACAAGCTAGGTGGAGGCTTGGAAAGGAAGCGGGTCAAACGAAGCAAGAATGGCGGAAAAGCATAATTCGGATGCAAGGTAAGTATAGCTTACACTAGTCTTAAATTGTGGAATGTTTTCTTATCATATAAATTATGAATGAGATATCTAAACAATTGAAATATGATGTTCCGTTGTGTAGTCGAACGGAACAAGAAAATCAAAGATGATAGAAACCATAATAATGGTTAAAAAGAAGTAAATCGATAAATTGGTCATATTATGTCGAAAGAAATACACGGTTTATATTTAAAATTACCGTACGGTGTTAAACGGGAAGAGTCATGTAGAGGAGATGATAATAAATATCATTTCGCAAAGATAAATGGTCAATTCGGCCAAACGGGTCAAAAGGTGTAGACAACACCTTTTGACTATATAGACTAATGATTCTTTTGTCGAGTCATATGCTTACAGGAATAGATATCCAATGGATATTCGCATCGTTCTTAATTAGCGAATATAAAGCAAGGTATTAAAATCGGGTCTATTTGTTGATCCGAGCCAGGTACGCTTATTTATGATGTATGTAAAAGTGCTAATTTGGTCGAATAATTGGTGATAGCCCTTCATTGTAAAAGAAGGACCAAAATCGACCAAAACGCCCTTGTAGGCTAAATTGAACAAACAACTCTTAGAGGTTGTTTGGAAAGGAGTCTTATGATTAAACAAAAGTTTAGAACGAGTACGGGTAGTGAAAGATGTAATTCTTGGGCCAAAAGACTCCATATGAGTCTTTGCCGTAAAATGATATTTCAAGAGGTATAAATTCGGAACACATAGATATCTACTTTAAATCCAACACACATTTAGTTGTGATGGAAGAGTACTAGATAAGAGATATAGGTTACAACGCTAGATTAGAATGAAAGCGAAATTGAGCTTAAAAGTGCTTAAAATATCCTTAACGGGTCAAAATAAGCATACTAGTGAAAACGGGTTTAATTTGTGTAATAAACCTATGATTAGAACCTAATATGGTATATCACAATTATTTGATGAAGTGTATGAAATATAGGAATCAAATAAATACGTTTGTTTGATAAAATGCATAACCGGGTCAAAATTTGGTATAAAGGGTAATAAGCCGAAGACTTAGAAGTCTTAAATTTTGTTAAGCCGAATGTCGGATTTTAACTCCAAATGATGGAGAATCAAATTACAAACACGTAGGAAGAAACGGTAGGCCAAACTGACAAGCGGTTTGAAAGATACGGAAGATTTCGTGTCAAATTACGGCAAAAATGGAAAACTGGATGCAGGGTCCACCGTAAATTACGGTGCCACCGTAATTTACGGTGGAGATGAAAAGCCTTACGGTGGCCCCCTACTGGTTTACGGTAGGGGCATGTAAAACCAGTGGCCACCGTAAATTACGGTGCCACCGTAATTTACGGTGGAGGTCAGGTTGAAATTTTTGTTTTTGTTATCAATTGTTTCTCGGACTCGTTTAGACACGATTTAAGTCCTGTATGACTAAAGCATTTCATGTTTATGAAATGTAGGTACACCTTGGATGCCGGAAGACGATCAAGCTCAACGAAGAACCGAACACGATATAGATACACGCTTCCGCACTTTGCCATGTTGTAAATCACCTAGGGTCAAAACCATTAAAACATTAGTTTTGACTTTGATACATAAGGATTAAACCTATGATCATGTGATGTAGAATAACTCATGATTTGTAAAAGTTTTAATAAACCCGTATTTTTATAGCATGTGTAGTCTTAACTACACATCTAATAGTTGGTAATTACATACAAAATCGTTAATTAGTAACTAGGGTGTTACAGTTATGATTTAGAGTTTAGGGTTAAGAGATCTTAGTTAGGGTTCGACGAGTCGGTTCCAACGCCGCTGGAATGAGTCCAATCGGAGTTCGTTTGAGTCAGTTCTCCACTGTTCCCCACTTTTTTAGTGTTCCCCAATGAACCTCACACTATATATATATATATATATATATATATATATATATATATATAGGGGACCGCTAAAATGAGAACCACCTCTAGTTGTAAGAACCGTGAGAACTTTTTGATCTGGGGCGAGTTGGACCAAATTTTTTTTATAAACGTAGATGCTTGTGTTATAAACACATTTGTAAAAAAAATTCAAAAAAAAAATGTCGTGTGTGTAGTTTTGAACACCACAAGTTTGTGTTTACGGGTACCGTAAATTTTAAATAAAATTTACGGGTCCCGTAAACGCAAACTTTGGGTGCTCAAAACTATACACCCAACATTTTTTTTTTTGAATTTTTTTTACAAATGTGTTTATAATACATGCATCTACGTTTTTGAAAAAACAATTTGGTCCACCTTGCCCCGTACGGTGTAGTTCTCACGGTTTTTACAACTGGAGGTGGTTCTCATTTTAGCGGTCCCCTATATATATAGGTAGAGGATCCTGTACATTAATCCAAAAGTGTGAGAATGGTGAGAAATATTGTGGTGATGACATGTGTTCTCAATCTAAATTAATTCAAAAGGGTAAACAAGTAATTTTCTTATTGATTTAATTAATTGATAACCTTCCATAACCGCCACCCTTAATTATAGGAATACGAATTAAGAATTAATCTACGAATTTGTGTCATCTCGTTCAGAACTGTATAGTGTTATATTTTTTTATATTCTGTTATATAGTGTTACATAGTGTTATGTGGTGTTATATAGTGTTTTTTTGGTGTTATATAGTGTTATATGATGGATGTATAGTGTTATATAGTATTATATGGTGTTATATGGTATTGTATGGTGTTATATAGTGTTATTTAGAGTTATATAGTGTTATATTTGTCTGATAGCATGTCTATGATAGATGTATAGTGTTACATATTGTTATATAGTGTTATATAGTGTTACATAGTGTTATATGGTGTTACATAGGCGTTGTTTGTTTTTTTAGAAAAGTACTTCTGAACCTCTTTTGTCTTCCCCAAGCAGACCAAGCGCAGACATAGGGGTCTGGAGCTTGTTTGATTTTTAGAAGAGGTTTCATTAAAATACATCTGCTCCACCTCTGTCTCGCACAGAGCTTGGCCAAAGTCTTCCAACCTCTTCTTAAAACATATCTTCTTCTCAAAACACCAAACTCCAACCCTAATATCCTTCTATCTGCGACATCCACCACAGCTGCCCCCACACCTCCATCTCCGGCGCAGCCCCACCCCACCGCGACCACCACCGTCTTTGCCCCACCCCACCTCGTCAACCACCTTCGCAGCCCCACCCCACCTCGTCCGCTACAGTCGCAGCCCCACTCACCTCCTTGTCGAACTCCACAGCCGAGAACTCCGCACCCCCACCACCTCGAGAACTCCGACGTCTCCCGCACATCTCCAGCCGCACCCCCACCACCTCGAGAACTCCACCATCTCTCGCACATCTCCAGGTATGAAATTAGGGTTTTTTTGTGAAATTTCATCTACATGTTCGATTATTTACTTGTTTGTTCTTTATCTTTCATTGCAGATTGATGACGGTGGTGGCAGTGGGCTCAGGCGAAATCGCCTTCATCTGTGTTGGTTAGGTGGTGGTGGTTGTCTGAGAAGTAAGACGGTGGGGGTGGTGTTGGTGGGTTTCCGGTGACGGTGGTGGTGGTGGTGGTGGTTGCGACGGTGGACGGTGGTCGTCTGAGGTGGTGGTGGTGGATGGTTGTGGTGGTGGTGGTAAATCAGCAGAGAGAGAGAGAAGTGTGGTGTGAGTTGTGTGTATGTTAGAAGAGTTTTTGTATAAAAAAAAACAAACCCTCTTCTCCTTGCAGACTGCAGACATTTGGTCCACCTCTTCTCCTGCAGATGCCTGCAGATGTGGTCCGCAGACTGCAGACCTTTTCCTGCAGAAAAAACAAACAGCACCATAGTGTTATACGGTGTTATACGGTGTTATATGGTGTTATATAGTGTTATATAGTGTCATATGATGGATCTATAATGTTATATATTTCTTGTAGCAGTTACATATTTCTGGATTTTTTAGAATGTCCGAATTTTAAAATAAGTTTAAAATTGAATCGCTAGATTTTAGGAGTGAATCGCTAGAATTTAGAAGAGGTTACCTAATTTGAAACATATACAAAGACACTATTACCCCTACAATTTTCAAATCAGTCCAAATAATTAAAACACAACTTATAATTTGGTCCCTATTGATCTCAACCATTAGATCAAAAATCTAATGGTTTAAAACACTTCTCACACTTTTGAATTAATGTACACTATCCCTACCCTATATATATATATATAGGAACAGGATCAGGAGAGAACTCCTCAAAGTGTGAGAATGGTGAGAACGATTCTCAGCCACAAGATCTTAGTGGTTTGTGGCTTAGATTGATGCGGTGACATTTTTGTAAATAATAGGGGTCTTGGAACTACCAGGAGGGGTAAAATAGGAAGATCCAAGCAAATGTGCACATGCTAATCACATGCCATTTTCCCCCATCATATTTAAACGACAATAACTTTCTTATACGTGATTATTTTTCGAAAAAAATACACCATAAAACTCAGCGTTGTTTTATCTTTCCAACGAGTATACTATTGATATACTTTTTGAAAAAAAATAACTGGGTTTTATGGCGTTTTTCTGAACTGAGTGTTTTATGGCGTTTTAGACTAAGTATTTTCATTGAGTTTGTCTGAACTTACTCCATAATAGCGCATCCCACATAATAACGCATGCCACATATTAGAGCATTTGTTAGAGCATCTAGTACTAGAGCATCTATTAGAGCATCTAGTACTAGAGCATCTATTAGAGCATCTAGTACTAGAGCATCTGATTAGAGCATCTAGCACTAGAGCATCTATTATCTGATTAGCGCATCAAACAATAGAGCATCTGTTGCTGCATCAAACAATAGAGCATCTGCTGCTGCTCTCTTATGCATTGCTTGCATACTGCATTTGTTTTCTAAGCCTACATTTCTAACAATGTTTTTTATGAACTAGGTGTTTTTATGGCGTTTTAACTATGTATTTTCATGGCATTTTTCTGAACTGAGTGTTTTATGGCGTTTTCAACTGAGTTTTTTCATGGCGTTTTTCTAAACTGGGTGTTTTATGACGTTTTTAACTGGGTATTTTTCATGGCGTTTTTCTGAATTGGGTATTTTTATGCGTTTTATTTGAACACCCAGTTCATATGAGTGGGTTTTTTGACAATATTACCCCTTAGTGTAATTTAGCATCAGTGCCACATGTCACCACCAAAATCTTTCTCACCGTTCTCACACTTTTCACCGTTCTCTCTAAATCCTGACCCAATATATATATAAACGGGATCAAGAGAAAACGGCAAAAAGTGTGAGAACGGTGAGAACGCATCCTGGCCGAACACGTGGCATGGGGCATGATCAGGGTCCGAGGGTTTTTTTTGTCTTTTTAGTATTCTTCTCCTTTCACGATTTTCGCGTTTGACATGCTTCTTTATTTTTTGCGTGCAAGATAATTTTGGCGTTTTGTAGATTTTTTAATTATTTGGCGTTTTATTGTTTTTTCTGAGATTTATTCTCTTTGAGTTAATTCTTTTTGTGTCACATAGTTAATATTTTGGTGTTATGGCTTTTTCCATGTCATTTTTGGCGTTTTGTATCTTTTTGTTAATAATTCATTACCATAGATTAATATTTTAAAAAATTACAATGACTCGAAAATCCAAATAATCTAATAGTCTTCCGTAGGTGGGATTACATCAGAGATGTACCCATCGCTTTGTTCTTCACTTTCTTCAGATTCTTCGTCATCAAATTTCATTTTTGCGTATAATGCCATTAGTTCGTCTCTTCTTTGCCGCAGCCTATTTTTGAATATCACTGCATCCTTGGATTTTGGATCGTTTGAAAGTGTTAAATCACAGAGTTGTTCAACGATAGATAGCAACCCTGTCTTCAACATTTCTTCCATTGGTCTTGAATATTGCACCCCGTTTTTATACGTTACTTCAAGTGTTCCTTCTTCCTTATTCAATACCCAACTGTTAAGTTTTGGTATTTGTGTATCTTCAATATCATCATCATCTCCATCATCTTCTGCTGGAAACTTTCTCTCCAATCTTTTTATTACAGTTCTAGTTCTTTCACAATCGTTGTCTCTTGGAACCCCAAGGGCCAGGATATCCTTCTGAACATTTTCATTCATTCCCATTATGGCTTTTATTGTTCTTACCTTTACCCTTCTACTGTCAGCGAACTTTATGATGAATCTTTTTTCTTTCTTTTCAAACCTCCATGCAATAACCTTAGCCATTTTTAAATTTTTTGGCGTTTTAGTTTTTTTTGGCGTGTTTGAGCTTGGGTTCTGATGGTCTTCTTTTATATTGATTTTTTTCCCGCGTATGTCAGGTAATTATGGCATTTTGAAAAGGATAAATAAATTTAATATAATAAATGTTAGTAATTATGTTTTCCGTCGTTTCGTTTTACTGTTTTTTGCAGTTTACCGTGTTTTGTTTTGAGACTCAACTGTTTTAATGGTGTAACACGTCAAATCTTTTTGACGGCTGTAATTATGACGTTTTGTTTTCCAATGGCGGTTAGATAACTGTTGGACTTCTTTTTGTTTTATATTCTTTGCACATTGTTTCACTCTTTTTTTTTTATAATATTAGTTGTTCAAATTAATTTTATTATAGTTTGGTAGTTTTTTGGGGGCTTTTTATGGCATTATGGCGTTTTACACGTATTTGCTAATTTTGGCGTTTTATTATATTTTTCATTATAGCATTAATATTATTTTGTTGTTTATTAACTGACATTACAAAACAAACAATAGAAAAAGTAAAAAAAAATAAATAAAGCAGAAGCAATTTATGATTTTAAATCTTCAGTGTCATCGGTCTCTTTTTTCTTTTGAAACTACAAGAAATGTGACAAATAAATGGTGTTGTTTATTTTCTTTGTTCATGTGTTGAAGTGTCTTTGTTGATGTTGGAGACATAGAGTGACCCTTGTGAGTGGACGCTATCTGCCACTGGTATATGTCTCTTCTTATCATCCAAACCTTCTTCAGGAACAAAGATGACAGTATGACATATGGGTGTCATCGGTCCCTTTTTTTTTCAATTTTGTCCATCTCATGCAGCAAAATCTTTCTACACTCGCATAACAAATCATTAATTGAAGCTTCATGCAGAACTTTACTGAGGATCAAAAGAAAAGATGTTTGCTGTCGTTGTATTTTTTGGCGTTTTACATTGAGTTGTAATTTTTTTAGCAACCACTGTGTGTTTTTTTGTGTTTTTTGGTGTGATAAACGGAAGGTGGTGAGGCATTTCTATTTATAGAATTTTTTTTGGCGCGTAGGTTAGGCGGGATGTTATTTTTTATAACAAAAAATGTAATTAACATTTATCCGGATGTAAACTTTGGCGTTATATATAATGGCGTTTCAGATTTTATGGCGTTTTTGTAGCCAGAGAGCTTAAATTAAAACACAGAAAAAGTACGCAGTGATAAAATTGGCGTTTTGTATTTATTTGGCGTTTTATTTTCAATGGCGTTTTATGTGAGGAATTGTTTTTTACCTTTTTACCCTTAATGACGCGCGCCCACGTAATAAAATTGGTGTTATTTACTAAAATGCCACCGCGCCAATCTAATCCATAGATTGTTTTGATCGGATAATCCATAAGCGTTCTCTCCGTTCTCACACTTTTGAGTGTTTTCTCTAAATCCTGTCCATATATATATATATATTCTTTAAATATGCATCTTTATTCTTTCAATAAACAATATATCTTGAAACTAAAAGTTGATGTAGAATATTTGATAGTGTCTAAAGAGTGGTTGATGTATTTGGTTTATTAAGTACATATTTAATCAATGGGTTAGTAATGAATGTCAACCATACTCTAATATTAAATCATCAACATGTCTTAATATTGTGCCAAAATAGGATTGATATTTATTGATTTTTAAATGCCAAATAAGATCATATATGAATGATATTGGTCGAAATTTGATATTTGGTAGATTACTTAATGCAGAATATTTGGTAAGAGTGGGACAAAGTGACAAACTAAAAAAGCATTAAAAGTTCGTAAAGTTATCATGTGTTTCAAGATATGGGGTAAAAAGTTTAGTGAAACCAAAATTCTTGGAAGCGGTAACAAACGAGGTGGTTGACACATCATTAAAAAAAAGCATGATGCATTATTAGATCGTGGGCATCATTTTTTTTCAAAATTGACCCTCAAAAACGCCCGATTCCGCCCGCATCCCACCCTCTTCCGCGTTTTCAGGCGTGTTTGGGCCTGAATTCGGTTTTGGCGTTTTATGAACACGCTGAACGGGCAAATGATGGACCAATGGGAACGAGGTGCAACGGCTAGATGTCAAACGTCTATTTTTTTTCTTTTTTAACCTCTCACCCATATATATACACACACTTCTACAATTTTACTAATGTATTTTTTTTTAATTTAGTCGGTTTTTATTTTTTTATTTCTAGTATTGTATTTTTTTAATTAATGAAGTATTTTAAGTTTTTAATTTAAAAATAAATAAATAATTGTGTAACGTTATTGGACATTATTCCCACTATGCCACTTTTGCAAAAACGCTCAATAATGCCCCCATGCTGACTGGACTGCCACATGGCAGAAAACGCCCCAGGGTGAGGCATTATTCAACAAACGACTACGTATGGTCTTAGACAGTTAGACGCTTCACAACCTGTTTCTGATATGCCTGAGCATGTTGTTTAAGCATGTTCCTTCCTTTATAAAATTGTCGTCTTTCAAAAAAAGGTAAATTCGAGTTTCAGCTAAAATAATTTTTTTTAACGACAACCACACTTTATATATAAATATAAAGAGCCAGCAAAAGGATGGAAGCTATAAACAAAACCATGAAAACAGAACCAAGAAAACGAATTACATTAGATCTATAATATCAAAAGCCTTCCAGTTCTCCCACTTTGACGTCTTGAGCTTTGAACGGTTACAAACCCACATGAACGCATCCTCTTTTATCTGATCCACTGTCTTGCTAATAGGAATGAAATGTTCCTCGAACACCTTCTCGTTCCCAGCCCACCAAATTCTCCATACTGTCACAATAACAATCGTCTAAACGATTTTTTTCCAAACTCTATCTCCCGGACTCTGCATGATGTGGATTGTGGAGAATAAGATCTTTAAGATTGTTGCTAGCAATGAAGTTAATCCGTAACCAAGCCAAGATATTCCACCAAAGGCATTGAGCCCATAAACAATTGACGAAAATGTGTCCGGGTTTTCATCGTATAACCCACAACGTGGGCATAAACTGTCGCTGATGGGGATACCCCTTTGGATCAGACCTTCTTTAGAAGCAATCTTACCCAAAATAGCCCTCCACAGCAGATAATTAATTAGCTTTCGGAAGAGCCCAGTTGTTCCAACCATACAGGAAACCGTCATTCGCCTCCTCTTCTGTAGCCTTTTCGATGTCAAACCGAACCTGCTTCACCGAAAAAGACCCGTCCGGATCGTTTCGCCATTTCCATCTTGTTCCGTCCTCTACCAGATTGTCCTTAATATTGATACCTATATTTGACAAGGCCGTATCTATCGAACCTATATCCTTCCAAACCCCTAGAATTGTTTTTTATAGGGATCACAGAATGATTATGTGTAGAAATATTACCACCATGAATTGCAGCCACCACTTCGGCCCAAAGTTGGTTTGGGTTAGCTTTTATCCTCCACCACCACTTGGTTAGCATAGCACGGTTGTATCCTTGGATGCCCCTAATACCAATACCACCGGTTTTCCTGAATTTTAGCAAAAGCTCCCATCGAATCCATCTAAGTTTATGTCCAGTATTGGTCTTACCCCAAATAAACTCCCTCCTAATCTTTTCAAGCTTTTTAATAATGCATTTAGGAGCAGCAAACAAGGAGAGAAAATAAGACGGCAGACTACCTAGGACTGACGTAGCTAACGTAATACGACCTGCAAACGAGAGATATCTAGCTTTCCATTTTGAAAGTTTTGAAACGAATTTATCAAGAATCAGTTTTCAAAACTTAGCTCTTTTCATATTGACTCCAATCGAGATGCCCAAATACATGAACGGGAAGGAACCAACATCACAGTTAACCATCTTTGCGAGTCGGGCCACTTCGTTATCATTAAGCCCTATACCGTAAAGTTTACTTTTGTGGCGATTGACTTTAAGACCGGAAACAAGATTGAGCCACCTAGTAACCGATTTAGAGCAAAAACATTCTCTTCCGACCATAAACCTATAAAAAGCACATCATCCGCATAGCAAAGGCGGGTAATATTTGGACCACCGTTTGGAAGTTGGCAACCATGAAAAGACCTAAATTACTTTCCCTGTTTATGATAAGCTAATCACTTCCATAGCTATAATACACAAAAAAGGGGATAGAGGGTCTCCTTGTCTTAAACCTCTCGTGTATTTGAATTCTTTAGTTGGCGACCTGTTCACGAGCATCGGCCCCATACCAGATTCAAGACATCCCTTAATCCACGTGATCCATTTCTTAGGAAAAGACATTTTCTCCATCATTCGGGAAAGGAATTTCCAATTGATAGAATCATAGGCCTTTTTGAAATCAACTTTAAAAACAAGCAACCAAGTCTTGGATTTTTTTCCTACGCCACCGTTTCGCTCACAATGAGAGGATTATCCGACATAACTAGTCTAATAGAGTTGATTTAGCTCTACAAACACTGACATTCTCAAGACTCCTTAAGCACACACACAAAAAAAAAATCATGTGGAAAAAAGTTTAGCAATTTAAAAAACAATAAACTAACGTTTAAAGTAATAATTATTTTAAAATAAGAGGTGATATGTAAACTTATATTTAGAGCATCACCATCGTTGTACTCGTGGCAAAGTCCGGATTTCCAGACTCACCTCTCGGAAGCAACCATGCTTCAGAGGAGGTGGTTTGGCGATGTGTGGTCCACTCCAACGGACATGTTCGGACAGGGTATGGTGGACCCAAAGCCACCTAACAACTATCCAAAACAATTTAATTTATATTTCAAATTTTAGATTATACATCCACCTAACTTTTAAATTAAAGTTGTATCAAATTTATACCGACCCTTGCATTTCACTCTCGACGATTCCTCGAACACAAATAATTTATCCATGGGTGACCCAAGATCTTTCTAATAATTGCTAGAATCCGGCTCAAACCCGAACCCATATGAAAACATCCCCCGTTACTTTCATTCTCAACTCGGTTTTGCAACGTCTCCCCTCTTGGTTCCAAATGAATTTGGCTTTACCAACTACCGAACACAACATGGTGTTGTACCTCCCCACTTCACTAACTACGGGTATCCGACACAACCTGGTGTCGTACCTCCACAAGTCATGAACTCTAGGTATCCGACATAGCCTTGTGTTGTACTGCCTGGTTACCCATAATACAATCTAGCTATCAATCCTATTTCCAACCGGATGTCGCATTCAACACTCCAAACACCCAATCATCCGATACGTCTACTCCGTCTTCATTCTCAAGTCGGAGGAACAAAGGAAAACAAGTTGATGTGGGCTCTATGCTTAAAGTTGTAATTCATAAATGGTCGGTTGAAAAGGAAAAATAATTGTTGCACGAGCTTACAATCAAAGGCAAGAACAAAAAGGGTACATATTACTGTGTTCGTATCCATGAGTATTTCTATAATGAAAACAAAAATATTAATAACCAAAGTGCCATAAATTTGATGTCCCACTAGCACATGATGGCCACTCCAATACAATGGTTTTGTAGAATTTATAACCATCGCAAAAGCAGACACAACGGATGGTCTGATGACTTTGTCATCAACCGGTCCAAAGTAGAGTATCATAGTGTAACTAAGCTACATTTCAACTATGAGCATGTTTTTTATCTTGTGAAAACGAACCAAAATGGCATAAAACATTGCCATGAATTTCAAAAGGGATGAAGACTTCGGACTTGGGAGAGTATACATCATTTACTTCCAATGCCATTGACCTCGATGGCAATAAGACTCCGATCGAGATTAGGGTTTCAATGTAATCGAGAAAATGATACTCTATGAAGACTTGCCGCATCCAATGGAGCATAAGAAGGCGAATGTGGCAAGGGTGAGGGCGAGGGTAAGAGGGGAAAATAAAATCAAAGGAGGCACCGGAGCCGGAACAGTATTGCGACGTCGAGCAATGCATCAATACATGAAGAAACGAGATAAACAATGGATGTGTTCAAGAGTAAAATGTCTTAGTTTGATGCGTGTGAAGTGTGTATATAAGTTGAAGTATATTTTAAGCCCTTTTACACTTTCTTTAGCCAAGTTTTAAATTTATAAAACACGATATTTACTAACACTAAACACACATATGGGCAAGTGCACCCATCGTGAGCGTAGTATAGTGTTGGTAAGATACCGAGGTCGTCCAAGGACACAAGAGCTTTTAGTACCGGTTTATCCTCAACGTCTAATCAAATCAAAAAGTTTAGAAAAATGTTTTAAGCTAAGAAAAATAAAAACTAATTAAAATGCTGAAAATGAAAATAAAAATAAAACAGATAGACAAGATGAATCACTTGGCTCCGACTCGTGTATAGTGTAACCTTTGATTATTTCCGCACTTTTGCACTTATTTAAGAGATTATCTTAGTTATTGTAGTAGGCCCCTCTTTTGGAGGTGACGTTACCCTCAACCCAGTAGTTTGAGTCAGCAAGGATACAATCATAAAGGGTCGGATTATTGAAAGATAATGAATTAAGTTATTAATGCAAATTATGGTAGGCCCCTCTTTTGGAGGTGACGTTACCCTCGACTAAGTAGTCTGAGTCAGCAGGGATACAGTCCTAAATAGCCGGGTTATAGTATTAATAGTAGTTAAGTTATGAGGGGATCAAAGAGTTTGGACCCCCGCCATCCAATACCGTTAAGTATTGAAGGAGGTCCTACTAAATTTGACACAGGTCCATTGCAGGACCTCTAAACACTGAACAATGGCAAGACTCTTACCAAACCGTTCCCTTAACCCCCGACCAGGTAGCCAACATACCTCCATATAGACCGTGGAGATATGAATGGTGAAAATCTTTTATTTTATATAGACAGTAAAATAATGCCAAGACACCACGGACAAACGATAAGGAAGAATCACCTTCAACATAAGAAACTAGTTATTAAAGTCATTAATACAAAACCAAGTAAAAAGTGCGAAAAGATTAGAAATAAAAAGTATTACACTAGACACTTGTCTTCACCAAGTGATGTAAGAGACTTAGGCAAACATGGCCTTGATTGTCAAGAACTCTTACGATCAATCTTGGATCCCGAGATGACTCACACACTCTATGATGGACAATGGATGACGGTGGTGGATGATGGTGTTATGGTGGTGGTGGGTGGTGGGTGAAGTGTGAGAGAGGTGGTGTGCCAAGGGATGGTTTGAGCTTGAGCCAAGCACTCCTATTTATAGGCTGAACAGAAGCTCGGGCACGGCCCCGTGTCCACATCCTTCTCTTTCTTCATTTAATGCAGCTTGTCTTATTAGTTGACCACGCCCCCGTGTCCGCTGAGCACGACCCCGTGTGCAGAAGAATCTTTGTACTATGAAGATTTGCCTGGATTGTGCGAATCTTATAGTTGACCACGGCCCCGTGTCCGCTGAGCACGGCCCCGTGGTGGGCAATAGAAGCTTCTACCACTTTGTCTTTTCTGTTGACACTTGGGCACGCACTCGTGCTGGCTGAGCACGGGGCGTGTTCAGTCTTCTGTCTTCTTGGGAAGATGCTGTCGTGGGGTCGGGCATGTCACGTCTTGTTCCTTTTCTTGTATTTATGTTAGATTTTGATGTCTTTTTGCTTCTTTTGTTAATTTGAGCTCATTTAATCCTGAAAATACAAAAGGAAGACAAAAGCACACTTTTTCCAACATTAGTACTAAAAAGGGGTTAGTTTTATGTCACAATTGATGTAATTTATATGTTGCATTTTGCACACATCATAATTTCTTGTGAATCAAGACCTCACCAAGCTATTCCTAGACTGTTCTAATATGGACCCGATAGCACGTCGGGTCCACGGAATGGTTTGTGAGGAGATCAGAAAACGTCATGGATTAGGATTATTATTATTTAGGTTTCCGTAGGTGATCTATTTATTATTTTAGATGTGTTTTTTGATTTATTATTGTATGTTTGTTTCAAGTAATGTGTTTTTTAAACTTAATAGGTGTACTTTTTATAAAACAAAATTCTATTTTTTTCTTGTAGTCCAAATTTTAAATTTTTATTTAATATACTTTAAGTATAAGCAAAATATAAAAATATTTTAATATTAAGGAAACTTTTTATCATAAATATAGATTAAATAAAAGGACAAGTAAGTGATGAGGTGGAGGCATGAAATAGTTTGGTGTTGGAGGAAATGTGTTGTATTTTAGAAATAGAGGTCTGGAATAATGTAGCATGCTCAGACGGGGGTCTGAATTCAAACACATCGTTTGGCATTGAAGATGTTCTTATATACCACATCTATAAATAGAACTAAATTAAAGTACATAACAAGTATATGTAAAACATATTTTATCTTCTTAAAAGTAAATAAAAGATTATAGGTGAAAAATAGAAGATACCAAATGTGTTATATCAAAAATGTTAAATTAAATCTTGGAGTGATGATAAAAATGGTGTACGCTTGAATCGTTTTAGCAAACTTCTTTGACAAAAAAGCTGTAAATCATTATCCGTGGGACAAAGTAGGGTTTATACGAATTGAAACTCGGTTTTCAGATCGTCATGTAGGTCCAGGAGCCTGTTCCGCATAGTGACAACGTATACGGCCATGACCGCGGCTACGGCTGCGCCCTCCCTTTTGAAAGTAGCTGGAATCTTTTTAGAGAGTAGAGCGAGATAAGGAAAGGTAAACGGAAAGGTGGTGCTGCAAAAGAGCTAGTCTTTTCCATATATCACCGTTATCAAGAATCGTGACACCTCAACCAGCTGGCACGCGCGTCAAAGACCCAAAAATAACCAAGAAATCAAAAAGATGGTCAAATAACCATATGCCACCAGTTGTGTAGCACTGTTCATTTCAGTTGGGTTATTAATATATGGTAATTCAACTTTTGTTATGTTAAAGGGAAAATCACCATAATAATCACTGATTGTAACATCCTGTAATTTTCCATTCCTTTTCATTTATCAAGTAATTCGTATTTTCAATTTCAATCATTTGTAATTCGAGACATGATCATAATGGAAATCATATTTTGTATTATTTTTGTCTAATTTTTATACTTGTATAATACGTAAACATTCACAAATAACCGTTTTTAATTAAAAACCAAGCCATACATCGAGAATATATATTTTGGAATGTTAAATCACATGTGTTATTATCATATACATACTTACATATACCTTAGAATGCTCAAATTATGCAAAACAACACGTTTATAGCACCTAATAACTAATCGAACAACTTGAAGGGCCAAAATGGAATTTTTTTAAATTTTCTTAGGTCCTTGCGGACCATATTACTTTGCCCTTACGGTCCGCAAGGGACCAGTCTGCGAGAACCATGTTTAGCTCACGATTTTTGGCTCCTTTTCCATCCTTTCAACCCCCAACCACCTCATTTAACACCCAAACCCTAATCCCACTTATAAATACAACCCCTCACCACATCTTAAACATTTTCAACACTCCAAACACTCTCTCTAACACTCTCAAATCATCAAGAACTTCAACCTTGGGTATAAACTTTAAGTTCAAAACTGTGAGTTTTGAGTTTCTTTCTTGCCTTTTCTTCTTGTTTTTCTTTTTCTCCTTCCTTGGATAACCTTTAGGATTATCACCACATGTTACCAAGGTAAACAAATATGGTAAACCATCATTTTTGAGGTCCAAGTTAGGATTTTACTTGATTCTTTTTACAACTTTATATACTTGTTTTCTTAAACTTTGTTTTTGGAACATCTTCAAGTCACCAACAAACTCCCATGTTGACTTACTTAGGATAATGTTTAAGTCCAGAAACTTGAGGTTATATAACTCCATTTCTTATTCTTGTAAGACTTTAAGTAATCTCCAAGCAATAAAGTGAGCTAAACAACACCAAGTCTCCAACCACACCAGATTGGAAACACTCGTCTAGTTATACCTCTCTTGATTACTTAGCAAAATAGATAGGTTAATTATGTATTTCATTTCTTACATTCATGACCATCCATTTTTTACATTCATAATCATACAAAATCATCAACCATGTTGGTGATTTTGTGCATTGGTGAATTCTTGAAGTTAATGGACTTATCCTACCATGATAGTTATACCTCTAAGTCTTCAAAAAACCAAACCATAATATCAACCAAACCATGGTTGAATATGATATGGTAAGGTGGAGAAATATCTTGGTCTTAGATTACCTTGTTTTAGGTTTCTAATGAGTGTCTAACACTCATGAAAAACACAAACCAAAAATATTATCCAAATACGTGTCTAAAGCAAGATATGTTTTATGTAATTTCATACTCGTAAATTCCGTTTATATTCCAATCTCCAAATCCTCATACTCATACACCTTTGTTTACCTTTTAGGGTAACTTTGGTGATTTCATCCTTCAAACCACTCACTCTTTTTTTGTGGAAATTTTTCGCAAACCGTGAGTTCATACTAGACCCATTTTACGCTTTAAACACTATTTTGGTTGCAACATGTATCTGTATTAAATACACTTTCACACACATACAATCAAACTTATGCAAGCACTCAATTTTTTAACATGCTTATTTGTTATGCTAATAAGTTATGCATGCTAGAACATTCTTATGTTTTGCTATATATCATTAACCTAGCATGCCTCCCTTAACATGTATAACGCTATAGGATTAGCACGCCTCTTGTTTTATGGGTCATTTTAAGTTATTCTTTACGGTCTAATTACTTTGGTGATAAGGTTACGCTAGTGCCAAACTTTATATTGATATTTAGTCTTTGTATGCTCATATGATACATAATTTAGCAAACTTTAAACATGTGGATTTGAGATTTATTCATACTTATGCTATGTAGACAAACTAGTATGCTCACCGACATAATTTGTGTTGACGGATATTTTATATATGTTGCAGGAAATATTTGATGTTGATTTCACAAGAAATGACTTAGGGTGGATTTAGATACTCACCAAGTTTAATTATGCATTTTGACGTTTTTAGTTATGAAAATTCCCACTTGATGTACTTTCCGTTTTGAACAATGTAACATGTTATTTGATGAAATGGAAATGAAATTTTGAATTTTATTTTTTTATCACAAATTTAGTGTTATGTTGTCTTTGAAAAATCTATTACGTCTCGCCTTGATGTTTCTGCCATCATTTGGGTGTGACATTGATCAATTAGAACAACAACAACAACAACCATACCTAGTAAATCCCACAAATAGCAAAGCTACTCATAGGGTCTGGGAGGGTGGGATGTAGACAGACATTGCCTCTATCCTTAGGGATAGAGAGGCTGCTTCCGGAAGAGACCCTCGGCTCCAAAACGAACAGCAAACCAACACATCAAGTCCAAGAATATAGAAAAAAGAAGTCACATATACCAAGAAAGTGATCAGAGTGACACATTATAATGTAAATTATGTATAATAGCATACAACATCATTCGGGCATATACACAAGAAGTCAATTGCCGGTAAAGTCACTTAAAAGAATAAGAAAACCTACTTCCCTAAAATACACCTAAGTCCTTACTGCAGTATCCTCTATATGTCCTTAACCCTAATCCTACGCCTCCACGAAGTCCTATCTTGGACCATGTACTCAGAAAGATGCAACTCTAGTAAATCATGCCTAATCTGTTCTTCCCATGTTAGTTTGGGTCTGCCTCTTCCTCTCATCCCCTCCACAGTAAGAGTTTCCACTACTCTAACTGGTGTTGTCGTTTATCTCCGCTTCACATGCCCAAACCATCTCAATCTCCCCTCCTTAATCTTATCCGATATACTAGCCACTCCTAATCTCTCCCTAAAAACCTCATTTCTTATCCAATCCAACCTCGTGTGTCCACACATCCACCCCAGCATCCTCATCTCCGCTACCTCCATCTTGCATGCTTGTGTCTTCTTGATAGCCCAACAGTCTGTTTCATACAACATAGCTGGCCTAACTGCTACACTGTAAAATTTTCCTTTTAGTTTAGTAGGAAACCTCCTATCGCATAATACTCCACTGGTTGCCCTCCATCTACACCAGCCAACCTGTATGCGAATGGCTAAGTGCTAGGGGCTTCACAAAAAAGAGACATTGCTGAAGTTGACACGTGAAGGAAACGACTATGGGGGTGTTTGTTTTTTTTTTTTGTGAAAAGCTCTTCAGAACCTCTTATGTCTGCCCCACACAGACCACGCGCAGACGTTTGAGTCTGCAGTGTGTTTGTTTTCTCGAAGACCTTTCATTAAAAAAGGTCTTCGAGACCTCTTCTTGGGGCAGATGTGGACTCCCCTCTTCAAGCCTCTTCAAGCCTTTCCTCTGCCATTTCATAACACAAATCCTCACCCCTAACATCTTCTTCTCCTCCGCCCCTTCCTTCTCCCAGCCGTCACCTCCATATCTCTGCCACCACCACGTTGCCGCCGTCACCTCCCCACCTCCCCACCTCCATAGTCCCTCCACATTCCACAACCAAAACAACGACGAAGAAGACGATATCTACAACTTCACTGAAGATGCAAATCTGGTATATGTTCATGAAAATGATCGATCCAGATTGTAATTATACGGAAAATTTGAAGCGAAATGAGGAAGAAGAAGATGAAGAAGAAGAATTTGAGTTCTGTTGTGTGTAGAAACCCTAGCTTGTCGCCTGTATTGGCTGATGAAATCTTCTCCAACGGCGAGATCCTGCCGCGATATCCATTATTCGATCGGAGTTTGTTGCTAAACGATGTCGCAACTGATCAATCAGATAAAATATCTATAACTGAATCTGTACAGCAACCGCTCGGGAAGCTTTTTAGAGAGGAGAGAGAATCGGCGTCGTGTACGACGTCGTCGGAGGCTGATAACCTCGCCGGAGTTAAGCCGGGAACGTACTGCATATGGAAACCGAAGGAAGAGTCGCCGGAACGGTGTAAAAAGAGCAATTCGACCGATAATACGTCGAAACGATGGAGGTTATGTAACCTTCTTCAACAGAGCAATAATGATAGTCGTATGACCGCCGGTAACTGTAGTTTCGTTTTTTGAAGGTGAGTTGAACATAAATTTGTAATGATCTTTGTTTTGCCTGTTTATATGAGATGAATGAAGCTCAATTGCTTGTTTTTGATAACTTCATTGCAGAAGTTAAAAAACAAACAGTCTTCTTCTTGCAGACTGCAGAGGTTTGGTCCACCTCTTCTGCTACAGATGTTTGCAAATGTGGTCTACAGACTATAGACGTTTTACCTCTGAAAAAAAATAAACAACACCTATATGTTGTAACCTTTTCCGTAGTTGAAGGGACCCATCGTCTGGACCAATAAAACTTAAACACGTTGCACTCTTTAGAGATAAAAACTACATAGCCTTTTGTGAGGGAAATAGTCTAGGATGTAGTTGGTAACCTGAAATGGCTAGGGTGCAGTTTGAAACGGCTAAGGTCAGCGAAAAAAGGCTGCGCCCTCCAAGTATGTGTCAACTTTTGTAGTCTCTTATTTTGGTTAACCCGTAGCGCTAAGCCATTTAGAGTGTTTATTCTAACTTTTCTAATTTGTAAATGATTATTTAATGATTTTCGTTATGTTTTATCTAATCTCGTTGTTATCGGTGAGGTCATGTTAATATTTTAGCAACATATTTTCGCAATTAATAAATGCTAAGTTTATAGTATTTATTTTTTCCATCTAAAAAGTAAAAGAAAAAAACATTCAATGTGCTAACTTTTATACAAATGTGCAACAAAAACTGACAACAATAGCATGGAATGGCATACCCTTTGTTGCCTTAAAAAAAATACTATGAATACAATAGAATTATTTACCATCTTTGATTAGTTTTTTTTTTTTACCTTTTTAGTGTACGCATTGCTCCAGCATGGAGGGGATGTTAGCGCGGGTCCACCTCTCTAGGTGACTAGGGTTAGCCCATGATCAAAAGGGTGAGCTACAAATTACAATTGAAGGGGTGTATACTTTATATTGAGTTATTTAATCTTAACTCAAGTTTATTTGACTTCAGTGCCAGCCCGTAAGGCTTATCAATCTAGGCTAAGACCTAAGGTCACCAAAAAACAAGGATCTCTAATTTTATTTCCTTTCATATATTAGACTTGTTTTTTGCGATTTAAACAATGTTTCTAGTCCCAAAATTTAGGATTTACACTAGGAGTCTGCATTGTCCACGCACACAACACATCAACCCTCGTTACTTGCGGCGTCTTTTGAGTAACCAGGCAGTGCCGAAACTTGAATTTTTTTACGGGGGGGGGGGGGGGGGAACGTATATACCCAAAAATTTATATAGGACCGGGGGAGTCGAAAACATATATACCCAAAAAAATTTATACGAAAACTATATATATAACACTACTGGCCGAAAAGTTCGGGGGGTCGGGTGCCCCTCCCAGCCCCTTCAAAGCATCGCCCATGTAACCAGGTGAAACTGATTGTGGATTGAGCGAAATTAGGGAAAGATTAGGAAAACTCATCGCTATGGTTATTCAATGTCTCAAATCTCAATCTCAATTCCTTTATATCAATATCAATAGGGCCCTGACTTTGTAGTTCGCTTAAGACCTCCAAAAACGTTGAAACGGTCCTGTTTGAGTTGAGTTGTTATCGTGTTATGTTTCTATCATGAAATGGATTTGAAATATATGTATAAATAAGAATTTATTTTATTATAATATATATGATGATGATTATCTAAAGTGGTTTCTTTATGTTGTAGATACCAACTCAGTTAATATAAGTTGTGATTGAATGAAACATGTTTTAAGTTTCAAGTCAAATTACACTTAAACAAGTTAAAGGGTGTTACTTGATACAATATGCTTTTAGCCTTTAGGGGGCTTATCTGGACATGAAGTAAGATGAAGGCCTTTCTTAGTCACGAGTTGTTCATACATCTATAATGAAGATTGGCGATGCTAGCGATGGAGGACGATACAAAGAATTGCTCAAAGCTATCTCCATTCTCATAAAAGATTTTCCAAGAAACATTCAACCCCATGGGCGAAGCTTTTAAGGGGCGGCCGACCCCTCAATTTTTTCACTCAGTAGTGGAGAGTATGTAGTTTTCGTATATAAATTTTTTGGTATATACGTTTTCGACCCCCCGATTTTATAGAAATTTTTAGGTCCGGTGACTTTCGCCCCCCAATCGGAAATCTCAAGTTTCGCCATTGTTCAACCCGAAACCATTTTTTCCCTCTTAAAATTTAGGTTTGAATGTGGTCTTGATCTTGTATTATAAAAAGCTATCTAAAATTTAAAACGTTTACTAATAATTTATACATTTCAACATATAAATATCTGTTATGAATTATTTAGTCCGTGACAGACATCTTGACCCCACCATCTTTGTTTTATTTCTTTTTCTTTTTCTATATAACGAATGTAAATGTATTCGATAGATTAGTGAAGAAAGAAGAGAGGAACGATATAGAGAAAGCTATATTGAAAGTTTTAATCCCCTTTGTTTTATAACACGTTATCAGCACGAGAGCTCAAGCAGGAAGATCAGTAGAGCAAAGAAGTAAGTTTTTCATATGTATATATATATATATATAATATGAATTCTGTTATGAATTAAAATCAGTGCAGGAGACCTCATACTATGGATCTATAATAACTATGAGACTACTAACAATCTAAATCAGTGCAGAGAATCTCATACTATGGATATATAATAACTTTGGGACTACTAACAATCTAAATTTCTTTTATGCACCTAATTTTTACTATATGTAAACTGACATTTATTTACGCATCTAACATTTATTTATGCACCTAACATTTATAGTTATGTTATCTAACATTTATTTATAAAATCTAATGTTTCTAATATTTATCTTATTTATGTTTAGTAATAAAATGACGAGTATTGCAAAGCTCGAATTTTTAGCTCTTAAAAATTCTGGAGAAAACTATATGCCCTGGACTGCAAATATAAAAAGACACCTAAAGTCAATGGGTGTACTAGAAACAATTGCAGAAAACAACGAATATGATGAACAAGACAAAGCAACAGCTGCCGTCTTTATCCATAAACACATCGATGAAATACTACAATTAGAGTATTTTAATTATGATGATCCAAGTGTTTTATGGGAAATTTTAAAAAACAGATTTGACCATCAAAGGGATTCATTACTCCCTATGGCTAAAGCTGATTGGGATAGTCTCAGATTCCAAGATTTCAAAAGTGTAAATGATTACACATCTGCTTTATTAAAATTATGTTCAAGGTTTGATTTTTGTGGGCAACCAAAAACCGAAGAGGAAAAGTTAGAAAAAACTTTCTCTACCTTCCATGCATCACAAATAAATTTGCAACAATCTTATAGGTTGCAAAGGTTTAGAACATATGCTGAGTTGAATATGATTCTCATTATACAAGAGAAAAATAACGAGTTATTAATGAAAAACCATCAAACTCGTCCCACAGGATCATTGACAATACCAGAAGCAAATATTGCTTATAATAATGATCATAACAATTATGGGCGAAAATGGGAACAAGGCCGTGGACGAGGCCGTGGACGTGGTCGAAACAATGTTGACAGAACTCATTTTAGTGGTCGCAACCACTCATTCAAATGGAAAAATAATCGTGGTCGTGGTCGTGGTAGTGGCAAAAGAACTAATAATTACCATGCACCACAGAATAACAATTTTAACCAGCAACATAAGGCTAGAAATGAAGCTGGTACGTCCACAAATAATGAAAGTTCTTGTTTTAGATGTGGAAGTGCAAATCATTGGGCAAAAACTTGTCGTACACCTTCACATCTATGTCAACTATATCAAGCATCTCTGAAAAAAGAAGAAAAGTAAATCACATCGACAATGTTGACAATGTCGATACTGAGTTAAACCATATCGAAAATTTTAACCATGTCAATACTGATCTCAACAACTCAGATTTCTTTGTACCGGAACCATGAAAGAAATATTGTTAAAACCCAATAAATATCAGTGTATTTTTATGTTTAAAGTATGTTTAATTATTTCTCTTTCATGCAATAAAAAAGCTGTTTTGTTTTGTAAGTATGTTTAATTATTTCTCTTTCATGCAATGAAAAAGCTGTTTTGTTTTGTAAATTCATACTATCTATGTACTAATTATTCCTTTTACGCATGAAGATTAAAAAATGAATTTCACTGGAACAGAAGATCAAACAAACAATGCAGATATATGTATAGCAGATAGTGGTGCCACACATACTATTCTGAAATCCCAAAAATATTTTTATGAATTGAAACCAACAAAGGGAAACATTAATACAATATCAGGTCCTTCAAACTTAATAAAAGGAGTGGGAAAAACTAATGTTGTATTACCTAATGGTACAAAGCTTTTAATAGAGGACGCTCTATTTTCTCCTAAATCAACAAGAAACTTGTTGAGTTTCAAGGATATATATCATAATGGGTATGATACTAAGTCGAGAACTGATAAAAGTAAAAAATATTTAAATATTGTAAAGAAAGATCACATATTTGAGAAACTGCCAATGCTCCATTCGGGTTTGCATTATACATATATAATTGTGCCACATGCACATATGACAATCAAAGAAAATTATTGTGATTTCAACTTATGGCATGACAGATTAGGCCATCCAGGATCCACAATGATGAAAAGGATCATTGAAAATACACATGGGCATTCATTGAAAGATCAAAAGATCCAAAAAATAGATAAAATGCCTCTTTGTATATCATGTTCTCTTGGGAAATTAATTACAAGGCCTTCGCCATCAAATATTGAAAATGAATCACCCATGTTTCTTGAAAGAATTCAAGGTGATATATGTGGACCAATTCATCCACCATGTGGACCATTTAGATATTTCATGGTCTTGATAGACGCATCCAACAGATGGTCTCATGTCTCATTATTATCAACTCGTAATGTAGCCTTTGCAAAATTTCTGGCACAAATTATTAAATTACGAGCACATTTTCCAGATTATACAGTTAAAAGAGTGAGACTTGATAATGCGGGTGAATTCACATCACATGCTTTTAATGATTATTGCATGTCCATTGGAATTATTGTTGAACACCCAGTTGCACATGTACATACACAAAATGGTTTAGCTGAATCATTAATCAAACGTCTACAGCTAATTGCTAGACCATTAATAATGAGAACAAAACTCCCTGTGACTATTTGGGGGCATGCAATTTTACACGCTGGATCACTAATTCGTATAAGACCAAGTGCAAACCACAAGTACTCTCCCATACAACTTGTCTCTGGCCAAGAGCCAAATATTTCCCATCTTAAAATTTTTGGATGTGCAGTATATGTTCCTATTGCACCACCACAACGCACAAAAATGGGACCTCAAAGAAGGTTGGGAATATATGTAGGATATGATACACCTTCTATTATAAGATATCTTGAACCTTTAACGGGTGATGTCTTTACAGCTCGAGTTGCTGATTGCCAATTTAAAGAGGAAGTTTTCCCTGAGTTAGGGGGAGAAAACAAAATAAAAGAAAAGGATTTATCATGGTGTGTACCTTCATTATTGTATATTGATCCTAGAACAAAACAAAGTGAAACAAATGTTCAAAAGATAATACATCTACAAGAAATTGCAAATCAGTTGCCTGATGCATTTACTGATACACAAAAAGTAACTAAATCTCATATACCCGCTGTTAATGCTCCAGCTCGAGTTGAAATTACAAACAAGCAAAGGAATAATAATATAGCTATTGAATCCCAGAAACGTTTAAAACGTGGGAGGCCAGTCGGTTCAAAGGACAAACATCCTCGAAAAAGAAAAGCTCCTGAAAAGGAAATTGACTATAAAGAAAATAATATAGAAACCTTCCCTCAGGAAGGAGTGAATGAAAAAACCTTCCCTCAGGAAGAAGTAAATGATTCCTATAAAGAGTTGTCGATCAATTATGGTCATACACATATATTATGGAACCGAGATGAGATAGAAAATAATGATATATTTTCTTACTCTGTGGCAAGTGAGATTATGAATGGAGATGATACTCCTGAGCCAAAATCAGTAAATGATTGTCAAAATCGAAATGACTGGGATAAATGGAAAGATGCTATGCAAGTTGAATTAAATTCTCTTAACAAAAGAAAGGTTTTTGGACCCATTATTCTTACACCTAAGGCAGTAAAGCCTGTAGGGTATAGATGGGTTTTCGTAAGAAAACGAAATGAGAAAAATGAAATTACAAGATATAAAGCTAGACTTGTAGCTCAAGGTTTTTCTCAAAGGCCGGGAATTGATTATGAGGAAACATATTCCCCTGTTATGGATGCAATCACTTTCAGATATTTAATCAGCTTAGCAGTTTCTAAAAATTTAGAAATGCGTCTTATGGATGTTGTTACAGCTTATTTATATGGATCACTTGATAATGATATCTATATGAAAATCCCAGAAGGGTTTAAAATCCCAGAGGCATTAAATTCAAAGCCTAAAGAAATGTATTCAATCAAATTGTAAAGATCTTTATATGGCTTGAAACAATCTGGGAGAATGTGGTATAACCGTTTGAATGAATATTTGATAAGTAAAGGTTATAAAAATAATCTTGTTTGTCCATGTGTATTTATTAAAAGGACAACATCAGGATATGTGATAATAGCTGTATATGTTGATGATCTAAACATAATTGGGACGCATAAAGAAATTCATGAAACAGTCATTCTTTTAAAGAAAGAATTCGAAATGAAAGACCTTGGAAAAACCAAATTTTGTCTTGGTTTACAGATTGAGCATATGCATAATGGAATACTTGTGCATCAATCAACTTATACTGAAAAACTCTTAAAGCGTTTCAATATGGATAAAGCAAATCCTTTGAGCACCCCGATGGTTGTTAGATCACTCAATATTGATAATGATCCATTTCGCCCTTGCGAAGATAGTGAAGAGGTTCTTGGTCCAGAGATACCATACCTCAGTGCTATTGGAGCACTTATGTATCTTACTAATTGTACGAGGCCTGACATTTCATTTGCTGTTAATTTGTTGGCAAGATTTAGTACAGCTCCCACTAAAAGGCACTGGAATGGGATTAAACATATTTTTCGATATCTTCGAGGTACTGTTGACTTAGGCTTATTTTATCCTAATGATTCAAAAGAAGGGTTAGTTGGTTATGCAGATGCAGGTTATTTATCTGATCCCCATAAAGCAAAATCTCAAACTGGATACGTATTTAAGAATGGAGGAACTGCAATTTCATGGCGTTCTCAGAAACAAACACTTGTTGCAACATCCTCAAATAATGCTGAAGTAATTGCATTACATGAAGCTTCAAGAGAATGTGTATGGCTAAGATCTTTGACACAACACATACTAACATCTTGTGGACTAGAGAAAGATGTTAATCCAACTCCAATCTACGAAGACAATGCAGCTTGTGTCTCACAGATGAAAGAAGGGTATATCAAAAGTGACAGAACAAAACAGATACCTCCAAGATTCTTTGAATATACTCGGGACCTTATTAAAGACAAACATGTTGAGATGAGATATGTCCAATCCAGCAACAACTCAGCTGATCTTTTCACAAAAGCACTCCCTACAACAACTTTCAGGAAACACGTTCATGATATTGGGATGCAACATGTACGGAAAATGTGATAATCCACACATGACAATTTGAGGGGGAGCATTATACACGTTGCACTCTTTTTCCCTTAGCTATGGTTTTATCCCACCGGGTTTTTCTTAGCAAGGTTTTTAATGAGGCAACATATCTGATCCACTGTGCATAATACAAGCTGCACTCTTTTTCCTTAGCTATGGTTTTGTCCCACTGGGTTTTCCTAGCAAGGTTTTTAACGAGGCAGTATTTCAAAGCTAAGCATCAAAACAGAAGAACAACATAAAACAAAGAGCTAATGATTTATTCATCAAATAAATAAATGAGCATATGTCTGAGGGGGAGTGTTATGAATTATTTAGTCCGTGACAGACATCTTGACCCCACCATCTTTGTTTTATTTCTTTTTCTTTTTCTATAAAACGAATGTAAATGTATTCGATAGATTAGTGAAGAAAGAAGAGAGGAACGATATAGAGAAAGCTATATTGAAAGTTTTAATCCCCTTTGTTTTATAACAATATCTACTTTGTCTAGCGTGTTTTAAGCTCATCCAAAAGAAAACAAAAAGTGGGTTTAGCATATAATAAATCTAAATAAAGTAAAAAACAATGATCAATATAAATCTTTGTAAATCCACCGACTTCTTTAACTACTTGTTTTTGGTTCATAATAGCTACACATCTTTAACTAAAAACCTACTATTTTAATGTTAAAACGTCTATAACAACTTTTTGTTTGTTCAATAAAATATATAGTGTTAAAGTTTATCGGAGAACACTAAAAAAATGGAATTGGAAAACAGTACATTTAATATATGTTATAAAATCAACTTAAATGTTAAAAATCAATTTTTAATTTTTTTTTCCAGCATTTTCCCTTATAAAAATGGGTAGAAGCTTTTTCAATAAAAAAATATTTTTGTAAATAATAAATTGAGCCTTTTTAATTGTTTTCTAAACAATTTTTTTTTATATTTTTAGTTTTTGAGTTTTTTTATTGAAAATGCTTCTACGTGTATTCATAAGGAAAAACATCAATTTTTTTTTAAAATTGATTTTTAACATGTTAACTTGAATTTTTAAGATATATTTAACATGTTAAATATCCACTTGGGAATAGCCCAGTGGTATTGGTGAGTTTAGATAGAGTTTAGGATATGAGAGTTTGAGGGTTCAATCCTCATGGTGTGCAAGTTTAGTCATTAAAAAAAAATGAACATGTTAAATGCAGTGTAAACCGATTTCACACTTTTTTACTGTTACTCAATGAACCCTCTCCTATAATTTTTATTTCATTTATTTACATTTGTGAACTTTGATTTTTATTTGTTTAGTAAGTTCTATATGTGAGCATGCATATTTTGTTTATAGAATAACGTACCAACCCATTTAAGAAAACATGTTAAGTGTGTACAAATATGATACACGCGTAGGTCTACCGTGATGAACATGAACTAGCAAGGGGTGGTAGGAGGTGATATTTTAGAAGTCTTAAGGGTGTAAAGTTGAGTTTATTTGTTATTTATTTATATTTTGAACATAATTTTATCAATGAAGAGGTATGGTCCCAATTCCTTACCCACATGGCAAGGACCACACCACCTTTTCATCCTACATGGCGCCTACATCAGCAAGCGAATACAGAAACTTCTAGAAGCTTCTGGAAGACAGAAAGGTGGCACCAAAGATGCTCTCCCCGACAAGAAGGACAGCACGTGTCACCATTCATCGAGCGCCATGTAGGCCTGCAGCAAATCAAGGAGCAGACCGAAAACAGCGGTATGATGTTTCCAGCGTGGACAAATATAGGCGCGCCACGTGTACCACTACCCTGACCACAACAGAGGAGACCAAGAGGATATTCCCCTTGGTCGGACAACTGGCGCTCTATAGCAGCTGGCAAGGTTGCTCCTCCCTCTCTCACCCTCCGGCTATAAATAGGACCCTTCATCATTCAGGTTAATTCCATTCGATTCCTCTTTCTCTCACTCTTAACACACACTGTTTTATCTCCTCAGAACAGAACTTATTCTCACACCGGAGCCCGGTTAAGAGGGAAACCCCCATATTCCCCTCTTAACGAGCTAACGGTGTTACTGTTTTACAGGACTCAGTCTTTTGGCGAGTAAGAAAGGAGATTGAACCCACAAAAGAGACGACCCAGCTAGTTAATCATCGGATTTAACCAGTGTTTCATCATTGGCGCCATCTGCATATTTTGCAAACCACTCTCATCTTCTTTTTTGTTCAAAAACTCACTAGAATGACTGAACCAACCCCTTCTCCTCAGATGGACGGAGAAGTCTCTTCCTTTGAACTCATCACGGACGCCACGCGTGTCCAAAGAGTCCAGGGGAACGAGACCATTCAAGAAGGGCGAGTGAACAACGATTTTCCTGAGATCTTTGGAAGTGCATCCAGAGTGGTTAGTCAAACCACAAACGGAGCCACTTTCCAACACTCACCCAGCATAATCAACCAAACCACAAATGGAGCCACTTTCCAATCTTCACCTGGGGTAGTTCTCCAAACACCTCCAGCAGTCCAGGCACCAAACCATGGAGCTGGCCCGTCAGCTCCATCGGAACAGACACAACTGAACTTCTCTGCACTTTTAGGGCTACCCGAAGGAAAAACTCTGGCTTCCTGGTATGCCGAACAAATGGCGTCTATAAACCTTGTTTATACACAACTCAGCGCACAACAGGCTTTGCTCCAAGCACAAGCCAACCAGTCCGCATTTGTTAGCCCACCGCAAAGGTCTCTGAGCACTCACATGCCTCAGCAAGCCAATGCATGGAACTTACGCCCTGAAAAAGCACCTGTACCAAACATCAGAAGGCCAAGCGCACAAGACACGCGCGATACCTACGGCGAAACAGAGAGCAATTATGTGCAATATTCTCAACCACAAAGATAACCAGTGCAAAGTCGTGTAGGTCCGCGCAATATAAACGACGAGTGGGACAGTTATAAGGAAGAAGACGATGCGACGTACAAGGAAAGTACAGTGTTCAGTAGGTTACCATCAGAACACGAGGCATACGTACCCCGCAAGCGCGCGGGATACAATCCGAAAGCAGAGCATGATTACACACTGAGCTATCGCCCAGATGGCATAGCTGAAAACTCAAAGTTCATCAAAGAGAGTGCAACAGCCGATATCGACAAAACGAAATTGCCGCACAACGTAGGCAAATACAACGGCTTAACACATCCCGACGACCACCTCCAAGTTTTCAACGGCGCAGGGTTAACAGGTGGCTGGAATTTACCAACTTGGTGTCATCTCTTCGCACAAACCTTTGTCGGCGCAGCGCGCGTCTGGTTTGATAGCTTGCCAGCAGGGAAAATTAAGACATGGATTGATTTTAGAGATAAGTTCCTCGCGCATTTCTCCCAACAGCGCAGGCACACTAGAGACCCTGCCGATTGCTTGAATATATGGAGGAAAGACCATGAGAGCGTGGAAGATTTCATCACCAGGTACAACAAAGAATGTCTGGAAATCGGGGATGTAGGCGAAAAAATGATGCGCGCACATTTTATGAGAGCAGTAAAGTGCGACGACTTGATCAAACGATTGAAGGGTAGAGATGGAGGCCCCAAAGACTGGGAAACCTTCATTGAGGCAGCAAAAACAATTGCGTGCACAGACAAACAATTGACCGGTGACGACAGCCGTCAATATGGCTACCACCACAACGATCGGCGCAACAAGAAAAACAAAGGCCAATCATGGAAAACATCCAGTTATAGAGAAAGGAGCCTGGTGAGGGAAGACGCGTGCAACACAATCAACCAGATTGCTCATCGCAAGGAGGTTAAAAGGGAGAATAGAGAAAAGCAGTGGACACCCTTAACAAAAACTCCCTCTGAGGTTTTGTCAACGGAGAACCACCAGTTCAAACCTCCCCAGCAAATGCGAAACAAGAGAGGTCAAGATCCGAACCTTTTCTGCGAATTCCACAAAGACACAGGTCACCTGACCGACGACTGTTTTAGCTTAAAACAAGAAATAGAAAGAGCCCTGAGAGATGGAAGACTCACCCACCTGGTGAAAGGTGGAAAGCGCGACCACCGTCAAATTCAACGAAGGGACGAAGGGCCAGACAATAAGAAGCTCCGAAAATTGGAAACTCACATGGTTCAAGGAGGCCCACGAAAGCCAAGGAAAAACTATAACAAGCGCACACAAGACGATTCTTGGCGTGAAAGACAAGTTGTTTTTCCCATAGTAAGAGGAGGTCCGAGAGAAAGAAGGCCCATAGTCATATCCGGTGTAGTCGGTCATTACCAAACCGACTACATTTTCATTGATCCAGGGAGCACTGCAGATATCATCTACGAACAATGCTTCAACCAATTTGACCAAGAGGACCAAGCGCGCTTAGAACCAGTCGACTACCCACTAACTGGTTTCCACAACGAAGCTGTTTTCCCTCTCGGCCAGATATCGTTCTCAGTACTGCTCTTAGACGGAAGAAACTCAAGAACGGAGGAGGTCACGTTCATGGTATTACCAGCACACTAAAGATATGGCATCCTGTTAGGAAGAGAATCCCAAGGAGATTTTAGTAAGATTTGATCTGGGCCGCATTCAGCCGTTGGTTTCCCAACAGAAACAGGGATAGCACTGATCTACGCGAGCAAATAAGTCTTAGCAACAGACGAAATCAGGCCAGTGAAAGCAAGCAAACCTGCATCACGCGCGGAAGCTGAAAAATGGGTGCTAAACAGCAAACACCCAGAACAAACTGTCACCTTGGGCCCCGCAATGTCTGACCTCACGCGCGCGGCGCTGAAAAAGTTGTTATTCGAAAACATGGATGTGTTTGCCTGGACACCAGCTGACATGGTGGGTGTTCCACGGCACATAGCAGAGCATAGACTAAACGTCTCAGAAAGCGCCAAACCCGTGGTACATACCAAACGACACCTAGGAGACATAAAGCATGACGCTATGAAAGAACAAGTCACGGAGCTATTAAATGCAGGAATCATCAGAGAAGTCCGGTACCAAACTTGGGTAGCAAGCCCAGTAATGGTACAGAAAGGAAACGGCAGTTGGAGAATGTGCGTAGATTACAAGGACCTAAACAAGGCATGCCCGCGCGACTGTTATGCCTTACCAGACATCGATGAGAAGATCGATTCGCTAGCAACCTTCAGATGGAAATGTTTCCTTGATTGTTATAAGGGGTACCACCAGGTACAGATGGCCATCCAAGACGAGGACAAAACCGCATTCCGCACACCGACAGGGCAATACTGCTACACCAAAATGCCTTTCGATTTAAAGAACGCGGGCGCAACTGATCAGAGACTAATGAATGAAACACTCAGTGATGCCATCGGCAAATACATCGAAGTGTACATGGATGACTTGGTCATCATGAGCAAAGAGGAAAGTACGATGCTGATGAACATCCAAAAAACATTCGACACACTGCGCGGTGTAAGCATCAAACTAAACCCAGCGAAGTGTTCCTTCGGCATGGAAGAAGGAAAGTTCCTGGGTTTCATCTGTAACCATCTTGGTTTTCACACTTGTATTTGTTTTGACTTGCATTGTAACAATTACCATATCGGGAATGAAACCTATTTGATCCTACTTGCTTTGAGCTCATACCGATACAAACACGTGAAACAATTTCAAATTTGTTGAGTTTTTATGCTATTAAACACGGTTACATAAACTATAAAGGTTTATTGTGACTACTTGGGAAACTACTAGTTGAGGGACCTATTTGACATTCTTTGAAACCTGCTAGGAATCTATTACTTTTTAAGTCCAAGGACTAAATTGTCATTTTTGAAACTATGTAAATAGAAATAAATATACATTTTTGAAATAAAAGTCTAGGGTTCATTTGGTCATTTTATGAAACTCATACTCCAAGGACTATTATGGTCATTATTGAAACTATTTTAACTTAATAGTCTAACCGGGTTAACTTTCTTATAAAGGTTTTCTTCTTTAAACACTAACTCAGTTAGTGGATTTAACTGAACAGTACAGGGACCATTTATGTTAACTTTTCAAAAGTTCAGGGACTATTTTTGTACAAACTGAAACTACAGGGACCAGAGTGTAAATATTACAAAAATCGGATAAAAAGGGGGATCCTTCTGTATCGGACCGCCCCCTGCCGGGTTTCGAACTTGTGACCTCTCGGTTGTAAACGCAACGCCTTAACCAGTTTATCCTCCTAATAGGAGCTGATAGATTATAGATTTTAATTCATATATACTATTTAGGATTTTAATATTTTTAATTAAAATAAATTCTAAAACATAAAAAGGATTAAACCATCGAACCAGCCACAACAAGGCTCGAACCCGCGCATACTCGCAACACAACACGCGCACAAACCAACTGGTCTACCAGTTGGGATGTGTTATATCCTAGATTGTATTATATTTATCAACACAATTAAATTTAATATAATAATTCAAAACAGATCGCACAACCTGTTGTCGGACTTAGATCAAACCCCACTAATCTTTGTTTAATTGACCCGAAATCATCCCCACCATGTTCCCAACCCAATTGCCAACCCATTGAACCACTTATTCGACATAATTCCGTGCCAAACCGACTATAATCGGACTTTTTTTTATAAAAAAATAAAAGTGGATCAATTCCACTGATTTTTGTCAAATCTGAGATCGAATTGGACCCCTATATAAGTTCCTCAGACCTCCATTAAACTCGTACACCATTCAAACTCACTTAAACAGCTCGAAAACACTGGAATTCGAACCTGCAACTCTCACCGGAACTGTCACTCGCCGGATTTAGTCGATACGCCGTTCCAGACGATACCGGTTCGTTTTTATTGTTTCAATTAGTTCATTTATGCTTATACAATGTTTCCCCAAAGTTAATTTGGATATAAACCGGATTTGATCGAGAATTGAAGTTGTTGACTTTTCTGTTGACTTGAATTGGGGAAGATGACCAGAATTGTTTTCAATATTTATTTTAAATAATCTAAACTTAAACACAAACCACCAGGCCTAGCCCAGTGGTTGTGTGTGCGCTTGCTTTCAGTACAGACCCGGGTTCGAACCCAGGGGTCTGCAACTTTTTTTTATAAACTTATTTATTGTTATTTTAACCACTTTAATTCATTTTATTTATTTAAAATGATTCCAAGGCCATAATAATTATTTTAAATCAGCGATATTCAAGTTCAATAATTAAAAATGTTATTTTTAATTATTCAGATTTAATATAATTATTTTGATAATTAATTATATAATTATCGTATTAATTCTTTTAAACAAAACACTACCGAATCCCATAGATTTAGGATTTCCAATTATCCAATTAAACATTATTGTTGATACATATTCCATATTGTTGCATGTTCAATCAATTAGAGTGACGTAGAATCTTATTTCCAAGAACTCTCACATTTGCATACTTGTTTGGACTTACTCGCAATCAAGGTGAGTTCATGTCCCCCTTTTCTCTTAACTGTTTTCAGTTTTATACTTTGGGGTGGAATACATGTTACAACTATTATTGACATTTTTATACATGGTATGGTTAGCTTAAGGAAGGTTTACTACTAGACTGTGAAGGGTGGGCATAACACTTAAGGCCATTAATCCTCGTCGTAGGACCGAGGGACATGAGTGATAGATCTATTTGGGTGTAGCGAGCCCACACCCATGAGGCCGGGGCGGCCCATAGAGGTGACTATGTCTTCCAGCCGGAAGCCCGGTATAAATTTGCTAGGTTTGAGTACTTCCTGCACCTTTTCACACATACCATTGGCTTTGCAACCCATTGGGGATCTCTTTTTCCTTAATTGCTACATACCAGGGACATTTATACACACAAGACATATTTTAAAGGCTTATACACACAGACTTACACATGAACTCGCTCAACTTTTTGTTGATTTTTCAAACTACATGTATTTCAGGGAACTAGCGGATCTGGCAGGGTATGCATGTGTCTAGCTGCGTTGAATAAAAGATGTCATCCAAGAGTTGTGGAGTTTTGAGAGGTGTAACCTATTCCTGGATGGGTTACATATCTCTAAACCTCGTCTTATCTAAAGTCTTCTGGTGTCTTATGAAAACGTTTTAAACAAGTTACGGTTTGTAACTTATTTCAAGTGTCGATGTTTCTAAACAATGATGTTGTCATATTTTCTCACTTAAATTAATGGATGTACATCTCGTATTTTTTTTATATCAAATAGCATTGTTATGATTGTTGCTATGGTATTAAGAAGTCACACCAAATAAACCCACGCTTCCGCAAAAGCCAGGGTGTGACAGCTTGGTATCAGAGCCTCGATCATAGCGAACTAGGATTCTTTCTCGAGTCTAGACTATGATCATCAGGGCTCTCATGAAAACATTTTTACATTGCATATACAAGTTTCCAGATCCAGGGTACAAACGTTTCTTTACAAACAGGTGTTTATCGTGTCGGACATGTAGTAACTGGAAGGGTTAAGTATCGGTAGTTGAGAACTCCTGTCTAGGTTGGCATTCGTACAAATACAAATAAAAGGACCCGTTGCCTACCTAGGGACTATCAATGAGAGTGCCGATACCTATTAGGCCAAAGCATGTAAAAAAGTTTAGTTTTTGAGTGAGTCTTTATTTAACCATTTTTACAAGTTTTTAACATACCGCTTCCTAAACATCAAGTCTTAGAGACTGAGGGGTTCAATCTTAGAGATTGGGGAGGTTTTGGTCTTAGAGGCCAGGGAGTTAGTCTGAGAAACTAGGGAGTTAGTTTGAGAAACTAGGGAGTTCAGTCTAAGAGACTGGGTGGGATAGTCTGGGGAAGACTAGGATGATTACTTGCTTACATTTATTGTGACTTACATACGTTGTTGGATTATTTTGTGTTATGACATGAGATGTTATGAGTTATTGTATTATTACATACGCATATTACTTACTTACTATACTTACTATGACCGGACCAATATGATCTTTCTTTTAGAAGATGCCTCCACGACGAGACACACGTTTGCCTACCACTGAGGCAGAATTACAGGAACGTATTTCAAAGGCAATAGCAGATTATGAGGCCTCGCGCACCGAAACAAGCAGGAATAACTCAAACGACAACAACAGCCCATCCAATGGCTGTACCTACGTTGTACTATTATCAATTTTATACGATACAATCCCCTCTTTTTCAAAGTTCAAAATTTTCTCGAGACCATACATTTTCAAATTCAAATTTTCAAACTAGCTGCAGTAAATTGTTTTAGAACGGATCATGGAAGCCTTAACCGATCGTATGGTATAAGCCGAAATTTCCTTATCTATATAAGAAACTCACTACTCGAGCTAATCTACACAAGAACTACAATAATTCAACACATACCCAAACTTCTCTTAGTTCAACAAAACCCAATATTCCAATGACAAATTTCCCAGTAGCATATGTTGAATCTTCAAGTACAACAGAAATTCATCCATTCCTTCGGTTTACTAATTTACCCAATTGAGATAGGTATAAAAAACTCAAGCATCATGAAGTTTTTACTATTAGTGGTATTGATTGGCATCGAATGGGAATGTTTGATCCCAGTGGTTTACTGGCAGGATTACTACCACCTAATACGCCCTGGCGCCGTTTCTTCGACATCCTAGAACCATCATACGATGAACTGGTATATGAGTTCTTGTCCACTTTCTATTACAAATATAATAAAGATCTTACCAATGAATCCATTCATTTTTGACTTTGTGGGCAACCTCATACTATGTCATTAACAGAATTCGCAGTTCATCTGGGCATATATACAGATGAAGAAGTTAAACAACCCATTTTTACGGAGGCATCAGCCTCTTTTTCCTCCGCAGAAATGGCAGAATATTGGCGATGCCATTCATCAAAAGAATGGTGTGGCAACAATAATTCTATGAACTTCACAGACCCTCGTTATCGATATATGCACCGTGTTTTAGCCAACACTATCACGGGGCGCAAGTATAATCAACAAAGGGTTAGATCAACCGAACTTTTCCATCTGCATAGTATTTTTGAGCAAGTTCCTTGTAATATTGCCCACGAGCTTGCTACATATTTTTCTTAGTCAACAATCAAATCCTCTGAGAAGTCTCATGGGAGGGTCTTACATTACAAAAATAGCAAAATCATTAGGTGTCTTAAGTGATCAGATTATCCAAGGATTATCTCCACCAAAGGCACCTGGGATTTTAAATTTTCACACCGTTAGGCTAACCTCTGTTCATATTTATACACCAACTTAACCATTCCAGTCGGAGGGAGCTCCAGTTATCTTAGAAAGTACCTCCACACAAAATTTACAACAATCATTGTTGCAGTTTCCTCAACCGTCTTTTTATCGATTTGATCTGCAACCACAGCTGCCACACATACAAGAACATATTACAACTAACCTATCCCAACCATTAACACCAAACATCTTACAAAACTCCTCACCGTTATTTTTCGAGGAGGATCCAACGATGCAAGAAACTTTGTTTGATGAAAACATGATGATCCCAGAACAGTTAGCATCGGAATCATTCTTGCAATCACCATTACAGGCACAGTTTTTCCAGTCGCTATTAAACGAAGTAGAACAACAACTGCCACCAACTGATATAGCAGGCCCAAGTACGGTGCCTCAAATGAACCTACCTCCAGAATCAATGGGAGTCGAAGTGACTAGGTTAAACGATCAGGTTCGAAATTTGTCTCAACAAATAAAATGGCTGACAGAAAGAAATAAATGGTTGGAAGACATGCTAGGACAATTAGCTGCTCAGATGCAACTGACTCTACCACCTCCACCACCTTTTAGTTCTGGGTCTGAATTTGATTCATTACATGATTTATTTCAAATGTAAATTGTTCACATCATAATAGACAATAAAAAATTTGTACAAATTTAGTATAACAAAGTGATATACAAAACAACCTCTATACACTCAATGATGCTCATAGATTCTTCAAAAACTATCAACACCACAAGATGCTCTAGAAACAAACTTCTTACTTATCTTTTCAATCATTACAATTACATTCTACGGTCTCTTTCGAATAAATTTCGGGACGAAATTTCCTAAAGTAGGGGAGATTGTAACCACCTTGGTTTTCACACTTGTATTTGTTTTGACTTGCATTGTAACAATTACCATATCGGGAATGAAACCTATTTGATCCTACTTGCTTTGAGCTCATACCGATACAAACACGTGAAACAATTTCAAATTTGTTGAGTTTTTATGCTATTAAACACGGTTACATAAACTATAAAGGTTTATTGTGACTACTTGGGAAACTACTAGTTGAGGGACCTATTTGACATTCTTTGAAACCTGCTAGGAATCTATTGCTTTTTAAGTCCAAGGACTAAATTGTCATTTTTGAAACTATATAAATAGAAATAAATATACATTTTTGAAATAAAAGTCTAGGGTTCATTTGGTCATTTTATGAAACTCATACTCCAGGGACTATTATGGTCATTATTGAAACTATTTTAACTTAATAGTCTAACCGGGTTAACTTTCTTATAAAGGTTTTCTTCTTTAAACACTAACTCAGTTAGTGGATTTAACTGAACAGTACAGGGACCATTTATGTTAACTTTTCGAAAGTTCAGGGACTATTTTTATACAAACTGAAACTACAGGGACCAAAGTGTAAATATTACAAAAATCGGATAAAAAGGGGGATCCTTCTGTATCGGACCGGCCCCTGCCGGGTTTCGAACTTGTGACCTCTCGGTTGTAAACGCAACGCGTTAACCAGTTTATCCTCCTAATAGGAGCTGATAGATTATAGATTTTAATTCATATATACTATTTAGGATTTTAATATTTTTAATTAAAATAAATTCTGAAACATAAAAAGGATTAAACCATCGAACCGGCCACAACAAGGCTCGAACCTGCGCATACTCGCAACACAACACGCGCACAAACCAACTGGTCTACCAGTTGGGATGTGTTATATCCTAGATTGTATTATATTTATCAACACATTAAAATTTAATATAATAATTCAAAACAGATCGCACAACCTGTTGTCGGACTTAGATCAAACCCCACTAATCTTTGTTTAATTGATCCGAAATCATCCCCACCATGTTCCCAACCCAATTGCCAACCCATTGAACCACTTATTCGACATAATTCCGTGCCAAACCGACTATAATCGGACTTTTTTTTATAAAAAAAATAAAAGTGGATCAATTCCACTGATTTTTGTCGAATCTGAGATCGAATTGGACCCCTATATAAGTTCCTCAGACCTCCATTAAACTCGTACACCATTCAAACTCACTTAAACAGCTCGAAAACACTGGAATTCGAACCTGCAACTCTCGCCGGAACTGTCACTCGCCGGATTTAGTCGATACGCCGTTCCAGACGATACCGGTTCGTTTTTATTGTTTCAATTAGTTCATTTATGCTTATACAATGTTTCCCCAAAGTTAATTTGGATATAAACCGGATTTGATCGAGAATTGAAGTTGTTGACTTTTCTGTTGACTTGAATTGGGGAAGATGACCAGAATTGTTTTCAATATTTATTTTAAATAATCTAAACTTAAACACAAACCACCAGGCCTAGCCCAGTGGTTGTGTGTGTGCTTGCTTTCAGTACAGACCCGGGTTCGAACCCAGGGGTCTGCAACTTTTTTTTATAAACTTATTTATTGTTATTTTAACCACTTTAATTCATTTTATTTATTTAAAATGATTCCAAGGCCATAATAATTATTTTAAATCAGCGATATTCAAGTTCAATAATTAAAAATGTTATTTTTAATTATTCAGATTTAATATAATTATTTTGATAATTAATTATATAATTATCTTATTAATTCTTTTAAACATAACACTACCGAATCCCATAGATTTAGGATTTCCAATTATCCAATTAAACATTATTGTTGATACATATTCCATATTATTGCATGTTCAATCAATTAGAGTGACGTAGAATCTTATTTCCAAGAACTCTCACATTTGCATACTTGTTTGGACTTACTCGCAATCAAGGTGAGTTCATGTCCCCCTTTTCTCTTAACTGTTTTCAGTTTTATAATTTTGGGGTGGAATACATGTTACAACTATTATAGACATTTTTATACATGGTATGGTTAGCTTAAGGAAGGTTTACTACTAGACTGTGAAGGGTGGGCATAACACTTAAGGCCATTAATCCTCGTCGTAGGACCGAGGGACATGAGTGATAGATCTATTTGGGTGTAGCGAGCCCACACCCATGAGGCCGGGGCGGCCCATAGAGGTTACTATGTCTTCCAGCCGGAAGCCCGGTACAAATTTGCTAGGTTTGAGTACTTCCTGCACCTTTTCACACATACCATTGGCTTTGCAACCCATTGGGGATCTCTTTTTCCTTAATTGCTACATACCAGGGACATTTATACACACAATACATATTTTAAAGGCTTATACACACAGACTTACACATGAACTCGCTCAACTTTTTGTTGATTTTTCAAACTACATGTATTTCAGGGAACTAGCGGATCTGGCAGGGTATGCATGTGTCTAGCTGCGTTGAATAAAAGATGTCATCCAAGAGTTGTGGAGTTTTGAGAGGTGTAACCTATTCCTGGACGGGTTACATATCTCTAAACCTCGTCTTATCTAAAGTCTTTTGGTGTCTTATGAAAACGTTTTAAACAAGTTATGGTTTGTAACTTATTTCAAGTGTCGATGTTTCTAAACAATGATGTTGTGATATTTTCTCACTTAAATTAATGGATGCACATCTCGTATTTTTTTTATATCATATAGCATTGTTATGATTGTTGCTATGGTATTAAGAAGTCACACCAAATAAACCCACGCTTCCGCAAAAGCCAGGGTGTGACATCATCGTCACAAAGGATGGATTTAAAGTAAACCCTGATAAAGTACAAGCAATCGAGCGCATGCCCTCGCCATCAACGATCAAGGAAATGCAGAAGTTGGCCGGACGGTTAGCAGCACTGAACCGTTTCTTAGCCAATAATGCTGCTAAATCTTTCCCGTTTATCAAGACACTCCGCAATTGCATGAAGAAAAGCCAGTTCCAGTGGACCCCGGAAGCCGAACAAGCGTTCCGAGAAATGAAAGATTGCCTCATAAGACTGCCAACACTGACAGCGCCAGTGAAAGGAGAGCCTTTGGTAATGTATCTCTCAGCATCTGATAAAGCGGTCGGAGCGGTGCTGCTTATAGACCGACAAGGCACACAGACACCAGTTTACTATGTGTCTCGCACTCTTAACGATCCAGAAACGAGGTATGCTATAATGGAAAAATTAGTGCTGGCATTAATCCATGCATCAAGGCGGTTGCGCAGATATTTCGCCAATCACGTCATTCATGTCTTAACGAATTATAACATCGGTAACATCCTGGCGAGGCCCGAGATCTCCAGGAGGTTAGCAAAGTGGGCGATAGAACTGGGAGGCCACAATGTGGTCTTCAGGCCAAGACCAGTAATCAAGGGCCAGGTGTTGGCTGATTTCATAACGGAAGTGCCCGACGACAAAGACAAGGAGTGTAAGGCAATGGAAAGAGCTGAAAAGCAACGTTCAGAAGAACCATGGCTACTGTATACAGATGGCGCATCCAATGAGCATGGCGCAGGCGCATGACTTAGGCTGGTAAGTCCAGAAAAATACGAATTCACGTATGCCATCCGGTTAGACTTCAAGAGCACGAATAATGAAGCTGAATATGAAGCCTTTCTTGCCGGTCTGAGGTTAGCGATCAAGATGGGAGTCAAACACATTGAGGCGCATGTGGACTCCATGTTAGTAGCCGGGCAGATTAACGGCCAGTACGATGCTAAAGGAGACGTAATGGCGTTATACCTAGACCAAGCGAAAGCATTGCTGCAAAACTTCCATTCTTACAAGGTGCACCACATCAATAGAAGTAAGAATAAACCAGCCGATGCACTAAGTAATCTCGCATCCACCAGTTTCCAGCACCTGGCAAAGGATGTACGCATTGAAGTCTTGAGCAGTCCATCGGTGCCGTTAAGGCAAGTGAGCGTCGTCCAGTTGGGAACAACATCTTGGATGGCTCCCATAATCATGTATCTCCAGTCGGGGATTTTACCAGAAAACAAAGCCGAAGCGAGGAAAGTTCAGTACAAGTCCGAGCACTATCAGATGGTTGATGGAATACTGTAGCGAAAATCATACCTCGGGCCGTTGTTGAGATGCGTCGACCCGGAAGATGCAAACTACCTGATCCGAGAAATACATGAGGGAATCTGCGGCATCCATGCCGGTCCGAGGATGGTGGTAGCGAAAGTGATGAACGCCGGGTACTACTGGCCCGGAATGCATCTAGACGCAGTGAAGGTTTTGAGGAAATGCAGCGGATGCCAGAAGCATGCTCCGAAAACGATGCGCCCCAAAAATGAACTAGTCCCCGTAACAACGGCGTGGCCGTTTCAACAGTGGGGAATAGATATGGTCGGTCCTTTTCCCGAAGCCCCGGGTGCAGTGAAATTCATCATAGTCGTGGTAGACTATTTCACGAAATTGGTAGAAGCAAAGGCGCTGGCATCAACCACATCTATCGTAGTGCGGCGTTTCATCTGGGAACAGATCATCTGCAGATTCGGGTTGCCTCTAAGAATTATCACTGACAACGGAACAAATTTTGCCGCAGAAGATCTTCAACGCTGGTTCAAAGAGCTACACATAGAGCATACCTTCTCCTCGGTGGCGCACCCACAGGGGAATGGTCAAGTGGAGGCCGTCAACAAGAGCATTGTAGACGGCATCAAAGCACGTTTGGGAACACAAAGAAGAGGCTGGGTTGAGGAACTACCCAGCATATTATGGGCCCATAGGACAATGCCCAAAACAAGCAACGGAGAAACACCGTTTAGCTTAGTCTATGGGTCCAAGGCTGTGATACCAGCGGAGATCGGACTGCCATCACCAAGAATGCTCTCCATGAACTTGGTCGACAATGAAGAAGAAAGGAGGTTGGATCTTAACCTTCTAGAAGAAAGGAGAGAGATGGCGGCAATCAATGAAGCGAAATACAAGACAAAGCTGGAAAAGTATTATAACTCCAAAGTCCGAATTTGCACTTTCAATCCAGAAGATTATGTCCTGAGGTACAATGAGGCGTCTAACACCGAAAAGCCCGGAAAGTTAGCTCTGAAGTGGGAGGGGCCTTATGTTGTAGACGCAGTACTCGGAAAAGGGGCATATAAGCTGCGCACCCTAGATGACAAAGAAGTTCCAAGAACCTGGAATGCTCAACAGTTAAGAAAATGCTACATGTAAACAACTGAAGTTTTTCCTATGTACTTGTAATGGCTGCGCGCCAACACATTTAACACTAATACAAGAAGTGTTTGGCTATCTCTTCTCACGATAATTTTTTGTTACAACTGCATATATTACTTCGGGCATACACGAAAACATCAATGGCTCGACCTTAGGAAACGTTGTAGACCTCCAAGGCTCATCACGACCAAGTGCACAGCCGGGTCAGAAACACAACCAAAGCCTAGAAAACGCCAAATAAACACTTCGTGCCCACACTAACACAAAAACGTCGAAAGCACGGTAAACAAACATTGTAAGACCCCCAAAGCTGAACACAGCCGGGTCCACACAATAACCTGTAACTCGATCACTTCGTATATACGAATCAGCTTGCGCGCTTAAACGACAGAATAAACATTGTAACTAACACAACACAACCCGTCAGCGCCATCATTCATTCGTGATACCTAATCAAAGTAATTACATATGCACATATTGTAACGATAGCAAAATTCACAATGAGCAAGAGCCTAAACATTAACATAAAATATAACAAAACGTATTGCAGATACGACAGCTATAGGTAAATTGTTCATGAGACAAGAATTTAAATTGTTCATGAAATTGTCAAGTTGGTTACAGGGCTATTGAAGCCCATACACGACATGCAAGCCGGATTTCTTCACTCTGGATGACTAGTACCAGCGCCCCCAGTGATGTGTGTTAGGTGTATATGTAGGTTTAAATATATTTTAAGCCCTTTTACACTTTCTTTAGCCAAGTTTTAAATTTATAAAACACGATATTTACTAACACTAAACACACATATGGGCAAGTGCACCCATCGTGAGCGTAGTATAGTATTGGCAAGATACCGAGGTCGTCCAAGGACACAAGAGCTTTTAGTACCGGTTTATCCTCAACGTCTAATCAAATCAAAAGTTTAGAAAAATATTTTAAACTAAGAAAATAAAAACTAACTAAAATGCTGAAAATAAAAACAGATAGACAAGATGAATCACTTGGCTCCGACTCGTGTTTAGTGTAACCTTTGATTATTTCATCACTTTTGTACTATTTAAGAGATTATCTTAGTTATTGTAGTAGGCCCCTCTTTTGGAGGTGACGTTACCCTCAACCCAGTAGTTTGAGTCAGCGAGGATACAATCCTAAAGGGTCGGATTATTGAAAGATAATTAATTAAGTTATTAATGCATAATGTGGTAGGCCCCTCTTTTGAAGGCGACGTTACCCTCGGCTAAGTAGTCTGAGTTAGCAGGGATACAGTCCTAAGTAGCCGGGTTAAAGTATTAATAGTAGTTTAACTTATGAGGGGATCAAAGAGTTTGGACCCCCGCCATCCAATACCGTTAAGTATTGAAGGAGGTCCTACTAAATTTGACCCAGGTCCTTTGCAGGATCTATACACTGAACAATGGCAAGACTTTTACCAAACCGTTCCCTTAACCCCCGACCAGGTAGCCAACATACCTCCATATAGACCGTGGAGATATGAATGGTGAAAATCTTTTATTTTATATAGACAGTAAAATAATGCCAAGACACCACGGATAAACGATAAGGAAAGATCACCTTCAACATAAGAAACTAGTTATTAAAGTCATTAATACATAACCGATTAAAAAGTGCGAAAAGATTAAAAATAAAAAGTATTACACTAGACACTTTGTCTTCACCAAGTGATGTAAGAGACTTAGGCAAACATGGCCTTGATTGTCAAGAACTCTTACGATCAATCTTGGATCCCGAGACGACTCACACACTCTATGATGGACAATGGATGATGGTGGTGGATGATGGTGTTATGGTGGTGGTGGGTGGTGGGTGAAGTGTGAGAGAGGTGGTGTGCCAAGGGATCGTTTGAGCTTGAGCCAAGCACTCCTATTTATAGGCTGAACAGAAGCTCGGGCACGGCCCCGTGTCCAGTGGGCACGGCCCCGTGTCCACATCCTTCTCTTTCTTCATTAATTGCTCTTGTCTTTATTAGTTGACCACGGCCCCGTGTCCGCTGGGCACGACCCCGTGTGCAGAAGCATATCTGTACTATCAAGATTTGCCTAGATTCTGCGAATCTTATAGTTGACCACGGCCCCGTGTCCGCTGAACACGGCCCCGTGGTGAGCGATGGAAGCTTCTACAACTTTGTCTTTTATGCTGACACTTGGGCACGCCCCCGTGCTCACTGAGCACGGGGCGTGTTCAGCCTTCTGCTCTCTTGTTTTGCTTAGGAAGATGCTTTCGGGGAGGTCGGGCATGCCACGTTTATTCCTTTTCTTGTATTTATGTTAGATTTAGCTGCCTTTTTGTTTCTTTTGTTAATTTGAGCTCATTTAATCATGAAAATACAAAAGGAAGACAAAAACATATTTTTTCCAACATTAGTACTAAAAAAAGGGTTAGTTTTATGCCACAATTGATGTAATTTATATGTTGCATTTTGCACACATCAAATACCCCCACACTTGAATCTTTGTTTGTCCTCAAGCAAAACTCTTTATAATATGACTTTACACTCCCAAATGGAATTGATAGAAAAGAAGGGTTTTTTTTTACTTGTCATAGAGTGTCGGGATTTTACAAGATTCTTTATTTAGTTTTATTTTTATTTATTTACAATCCTATTCGTCGTGATTTATTCAAAACTTTTCATAAGATAAATTACCTATTAGGGCATAACATGCCTCTTTAAAATGCTATTTATATACAAGTTCACATACCTCACGGGGGATCACTCAACACTCGGCCGAAGATGTATTTAGTGAATCACTCGAGAGCGGCATGGAACTTACTCCTACCATAGGCTTGCCAAGCAATCAATCCTCCTCCTTTTTAACTATATACCTTTGTAAATATCAATAGGACTTTTTGGGTGAAGGGTTAGGCTTGGGTTAAAGGTAGGTGGTTGGGTTAGTGGTTAGTAGAAAAGGGCGAAAAAACGTAAAAAGCATCGGTTTTCGTAAGACTCTCTATTTTTCAACTTTTTTATTTTGATGAAGCCATAATTCCAAACAAAGTTATTTTTGATGAACTTGTTTGTTTATTTCTTTTGCTTCATCATCAACACATTTTTTTTTTTTGAAAGTCATACGAAAAACCGAACTTGTTACTAAAACAAAGGGTTAAAAATAAAAAGGTTTTGGTGGGTGAAAGGGTGTTTGGTTTGGGTTATGAAATGAAAAGGTTTAGGCTCAAAGGGGTTAACTAGGGGGTTTTTGGGTTGGTGGTAAAAAAAATAATGGTGTAGAAATAAAAAGGGGTAGTCCTAATGCCTCTATCATATACTTACTCGGGTTTAAGTTGGTAAGGACCGGGAACGTATCGTCGTGGCAAGTTCTAGAGTTGTAAGAACCAAGCGGCTATTCACACAAGAAATGAAAAATGAGCATTTAACTTATTGATATGTATTTGTATGCTCAATAAAGGCTCAAAACTCACTTTTGTGGGAATGGGTTTTTATGTGATCAAGTATATACAATTAAATTTTAACTAAGCTTGTCATGCCTTTTCATAATTTTCTTATGTTGGTTCTTTTTATCACGACGCTATCGGTTGTAAATTTGTAAAAATATAACCTTTTTAGAATTTTGAAATTCCCAAATTAAACCTAGACAAGTACAAAAAAAATTAATTTTTTTTTTAAAAACTTGGGGTGATTAGCGGTTCCAATAGAGTTTTGTGTAAGGCTTGTTATTAGGACTTGCAAGATTCAAGGTTTTAGCATCCCCCCACACTTAAATTACACATTGTCCTCAATGTGTCCCAAAAATAAGTTTTTAGGTTGACTGAATGTGTAAAAGGTGTGAATCAAGCAAAAATTTGTGTTACTGGGCGCTGGACACGGCCCCGTGTTGTCCGGGCACGGCCCCGTGTTCAAGTGCCAGTAACAAAAATTAAACAAAAGAAACAGAAGCCTGGACACGGGGGCGTGTTGGGTGAACACGGCCCGTGTCCAGTTTACCTGAACTGGGTCATTTCTGCAGACTGTGCAGCACGGGGCCGTGTTGGGCGGACACGGCCCGTGCTGTGCTTACTGTTAATGAAGAAAATCGTCGGATGGCCCTGTTTTCCTGCATGGGGTGCTGGTTCAATTTTCCCTTGGTATCCTTTGCCATCCTGAGTGTATTTTATTCCTGAAAATTAAAACTAACTAGAAAACATAAAGATTAATCTAAACTAAACTAAGGATAGTTCCGCGGAATGCCTCCGTGGTGCGCCACGTTTATAAGGGTCCTTGGCTAGACCCGAAGCCTGGTCATATGTTACTCAAGTGGGATGTTTTGCATCCCATGCTGCACCGTCGGAGAGCGTCATCCAAGCTTGAGTCTATGACCTTCATGTAGTTGACCGGGTCTTCGTCTTCTACTCTCTTTCCAACTCCAAACTTCACTTCCTCGTCCCCAAACTTCAATGTTAGTGTTCCGTCATTCATATCCACCACTGCTTGGGCGGTGGCTAGAAATGGCCTCCCGAGGATGAGAGGAACATCGGCGTCTTCTTCCATGTCTAGGATGACAAAGTCGGTCGGGAAAACGAATTTGTCAACTTTGACCAATAGATTTTCAGCGACACCTTGTGGAAATTTGACAGATCTGTCGGCGAGTTGTATGCTCATCTTTGTAGGGCTCGTTGTTCCTAGGCCGAGTCGTTTGAACATCGATGTGGGCATGAGGTTAATGCTAGCCCCAAGATCGGCTAATGCATTACGAATGGGGGATTCCCCAATCGAGCAAGGAATCGTTAAGCTTCCGGGATCAATTTTCTTTTGTGGGAGTTTGTTGAGTACTAAGGCGGAGCATTCTTCGCCTAAGTTAACTAATTGCAAGGATTCAATTTTCCTTTTATGAGTGAGGAAGTCCCTCATAAATTTTGCATATTTAGGCATTTGGGTAAGGACCTCAATAAAAGGAATATTAACATGCAATTGTTTTAGTAAATTTTCGAACTTTGTGAATTGCTCATCGGTCTTTTGACGATTTAACCGACCGGGGTATGGAACTGGATGAATCTTGGTGGGCTCTTGATTTGGTGGAGAAGCCTTTTCTGGTTGGGGTGCGGGTGAAGTCGTGGGTTGGCTGGATTGGCTTATTTCAACTGTCGGTAATGGAGCCTCCTCGGGACCCACGGTTTGGTTTCTCAATGTGATGAGATGTACTTGCGCTTTTGGGTTGGTTTCGGTATTGCTTGGTAACGCGCCTTGTGGTCTCTCGGAGAAATTTTGAGCTACTTGATTTAATTGTTTTTCAATGTTTTGAATGCTAGCTTGTTGATTTCTAAAATTCGATTCCAATTGCTGAAATCGATCCGAGTTTTTCTTTTCGGTGTCGGAGATGAGGATAGATACAGTATCTTCAAGCCTTTCTCATCCACCTTTTTGTTGAGAAAAGTTTTGTGGTTGTTGAAAGTTAGTTCGTTGGTTTTGTTGGTTACTACTATTACCGGGATCTCTCCAACCAAGATTAGGGTGGTTACGCCATCCTTGGTTGTAGGTACCCGTTGGTGGACCCGACGGCCTAGGTCTATTATCAATGTAGTTTACCGTTTCTGTTTGATCATCTGCTTCTTTCATACAACTCCAATTTTCATGTGGTCCACCACACCCTTCACAAGCCATAACCGATGCCGTTTTTGCCATTTCTAATTTTTTTATTTTTGAAGAAAGGGCCTCGATTTGGGCTTGTAAAGAAGTGCTTTCATCAACCTTATGGGCGCCCGGGGCAATAGATTTATTACCTCGGGGAGTGTGCCAATGAAAATTGGTTTGCGCAATTTCCTTAATTTGATTGTATATTTCATTTGGGTGACGATTACCGAGAAGTCCCCCGTGGCTAGAATCAAGTGTTTGTCTTGTGTGTGGTAACAACCCATTGTAGAAAGTGGATACTTGTTGCCACACCGCAAGACCGTGATGGGGACACTTTCTTAGTAACTCCTTGAACCTCTCCCAAGTTTCATATAAGGATTCCCCATCCTCTTGTGAATATGTGTTAATTTCAGTCATTAATTTAGCTGTTTTAGCAGGAGGGAAATACTTATATAGAAACTTTTGGGCTAGTTCATCCCAAGTGTTTACCGAGCCAACTGGAAGGGTGTTGAGCCAAGCCTTAGCTCGGTCTTTTAATGAAAATGGAAACATTCGAAAGCGGATGGCGTCGTTTGATGCTCCATTGATCCGAAAGGTATCACATATTTCTAAGAAATTAGTAATATGTAGATGTGGATCCTCGTCCGCAAGCCCATGAAAGGTTGCGGAGTTTTGAAGCATTTGTATCAAATGCGGCCGAAGTTCAAAGTTATTGGCTTCAACATTTGGTGCATTGATAGCGGCGCCTAGATTACCTACAGTGGGCCGTAGGTAATCCATGAGGGTACGTTGGTCCGCCATTGGAAGTGGGCCCCCCGAAACTTTCTCTTGGTTTTTGGCTTTAAGTCTTTTTCTGAGAAAGCGTTCGGGTTCTTCTAAAGGTTCTTTTATGTCTCTACTAGAACTGGAGCTCATGCACTACGTAGGAAGTTCAAATGTGGCGCCTGGGTTCCAAGTCCTGCAACAAAAACAGAAAAGAACGTTGGTCAGAAGGTTCACCACGGCCCCGTGTTAAGCGAACGCGGCCCGTGGTCGGATGTGCAGCGATTGTTTTCGGATCCCTATTACTGGGAATTGGACACGGCCCCGTGTTGCACCTACACGGCCCCGTGCTCAGCCCTCTGTAACTCGGAAAATAACAACTGCCAGTGATAATGCTGGGCACGGCCCGTGTCCGACCAGGCATTGCCCGTGCTGAGCTCTGCAGAAACTGAAAAACTAAGAAAAATCCTAAAAAAAATAGAAAAATAAGAAAAACGATTAGGCCGTTGATTCCTAACTTTCTTAAAATCCTTGTGTCCCCAGCAACGGCGCCAAAAACTTGATGTGCGTTAGGTGTATATGTAGGTTTAAGTATATTTTAAGCCCTTTTACACTTTCTTTAGCCAAGTTTTAAATTTATAAAACACGATATTTACTAACACTAAGCACACATATGGGCAAGTGCACCCATCGTGTGCGTAGTATAGTGTTGGCAAGATACCGAGGTCGTCCAAGGACACAAGAGCTTTTAGTACCGGTTTACCCTCAACGTCTAATCAAATCAAAAGTTTAGAAAAATGTTTTAAACTAAGAAAATAAAAACTAACTAAAATGCTGAAAATAAAAACAGATAGACAAGATGAATCACTTGGCTCCGACTCGTGTTTAGTGTAACCTTTGATTATTTCATCACTTTTGCACTATTTAAGAGATTATCTTAGTTATTGTAGTAGGCCCCTCTTTTGGAGGTGACGTTACCCTCAACCCAGTAGTTTGAGTCAGCGAGGATACAATCTTGGATCCCGAGACTTAGGAAAACATGGCCTTGATTGTCAAGAACTCTTACGAACAATCTTGGATCCCGAGACGACTCACACACTCTATGATGGACAATGGATGATGGTGGTGGATGATGGTGTTATGGTGGTGGTGGGTGGTGGGTGAAGTGTGAGATAGGTGGTGTGCCAAGGGATCGTTTGAGCTTGAGCCAAGCACTCCTATTTATAGGCTGAACAGAAGCTCGGGCACGGCCCCGTGTCCAGTGGGCACGGCCCCGTGTCCACATCCTTCTCTTTCTTCATTAATTGCTCTTGTCTTTATTAGTTGACCACGGCCCCGTGTCCGCTGGGCACGACCCCGTGTGCAGAAGCATATCTGTAATATTAAGATTTGCCTAGATTCTGCGAATCTTATAGTTGACCACGGCCCCGTGTCCGCTGAGCACGGCCCCGTGGTGGGCGATGGAAGCTTCTACAACTTTGTCTTTTAGCTGACACTTGGGCACGCCCCCGTGCTCACTGATCACGGGGCGTGTTCAGCCTTCTGCTCTCTTGTTTTGCTTGGGAAGATGCTTTCGGGGAGGTCGGGCATGCCACGTTTATTCCTTTTCTTGTATTTATGTTAGATTTAGCTTCCTTTTTGTTTCTTTTGTTAATTTGAGCTCATTTAATCCTGAAAATAAAAAAGGAAGACAAAAACATACTTTTTCCAACATTAGTACTAAAAAAAGGGTTAGTTTTATGCCACAATTGATGTAATTTATATGTTGCATTTTGCACACATCACCCAGTCGCGCGATCTTCATCTCCAAGGGCCTTCTTTAACAGGGCGATACCATCAGGCTTCTGAGATAATTTCTGAGCAGCCTTAACAGCACCAAACTCAAGAGATGCAAACTCCTGACGTTTTTCAGCGAAACACCCAACACAATCAGTTTTATATAATTCAAAACTTTTCAATGGCTCTTTCGATTCAGCAGCCGCCCTCCCTTCAGCATACCCTTCCTTGCGACCAAGGTCACCTGCGGCTTCACCAAGCTCATATACGTACTTCGCCAATTCCTCAGAACCAGCGATACGTTCGGCAATCTGCAAAGGCAATACACACATGAGAGAAAGGGCAAAGAATACCAAAAAAACAAACAAACAACATATGCAAAAGAAGTTACCAAGGGCACCGCGCGTGAAAGCAACCATTTGCAATCGGCGGACACCTCCTCAGCAAGAAGCTCAGAAGCCTTGCACTCAGCAACCTTCTCCTCAGGAAACTTTTCCAACTTAGCTATGCGTTGGAGATACTCTTCTTCCCTCTTGTTAGACGCAACACGCGCCTCCTCAGCTTCCTCACTAATCTTGCGTTTCTCAGCAGCCATCCTGACAATCGCTTCACGCTGTGCTTGCAACTCTTTATTGGTCCGCTCACAAGCGGCCTCCCAATTCTTTTGTTTGTCGGAGTTAGCCTGTTTCTCCTGTGCAAGTTTCTCTTCAGCATCAAACAAGCTCCACAACAAACCCTTCTTCTCAACATTGAACTTCTCCCTCTCTTCAGCGAATGCTTTTTTTATCATTTTCAGATTCAAGGGTCTCCTCCCCCACCAGTTTCCATTCTCGGACTATCTTTGGAGAAGTGGCAAAAAAGTTGACCCCAGCATGAATGTGATCATCCAATAGATCAAACCGGTTACGCTTTTTCTGGAACAATCTCTCAGCAAGGGGGATAGACAAGGAGAAGAACTCTCGATAGTTACCAATGTCATTCATGCGGGAGCCCTGAGTTAAACACCACCGGGGAGCATGCGGTAGATCGTCACAAGCCGGGTTATGAGTATCCCAAGACCCAGCTTGGACATTTTCAAACTCAGGACTCCGGACCACTCCCGAAGTAGCACCACCACCACCCGGTGGACGCCTGGTATAGATGGTTCGACGAGGTGTAGCTTCACTGGACTCTGCCTCTGTTTCAATACCTTTATCTCGGCCATCTCCACCAGCATCACCTGCACCACGACCACCAGCACCTCCCGCGCCATCACCACTACCTTCACCAACATGTTCAACATTCACATCATCTTGTTTACTCCTCTCACCCAAGTCATCACTAGGAGGGGACAAGTCAAACGCCCCAGACGGTGGAGAGGTGGGAGGAGTAATCTTCGAAATATCAACCTTGCGCGGCGCCTTACCAGATTTGACACCTGCCATGAGACAACCATAATAGTAAAAAACAATCCAAAAGTCAAATAAACAGATTCACAAGAGCAAAGTCTCTACCTTGGGGGCGGACGCAACATAAATTGCCTCCAAAAGATTACCCTTCTTGGCACTAAAAACACCCATGTCAATTTCAGATTCTGAGGGTGCAGGAGGAGTCCCTTTTTGAAGTTTGGCTTTTTTAGACGCAAGCATGGCAGGAGCCTGCTCATCAAGTTTCCGCTTTTTATCTTCAAGAGCTTTTTTCCTCATCATCTCCGTTAAAGTAGCGCTGTCATCAGGATCGGACCCACGATGTTTCTCTCCGGTCCCTAAACCAGACAATGTATCAGAAACGACTACAAAATCTACGATAGGAAGAGTAGAGGGTCGCTTACGAGGAGTTTCAGTAGCTTTTTCCTCAGCCCTCTTCTCCTTCCCCTCTGGCTTGCCCGCTTTTGTTTTTCTCCGAGTTTCCAATTGATCAGCAGTCTCAATCGGCACCTCAACATCAACAACCGGTTCATTAACGGGCTCATGCACAACCCCTTGCGCTGGACCTGCAAACAGGGAATGAGAAGTTAAGCCCTCTAGAGATCGGTCAGAACCCCCACTCGAAAGGACAATAACTTCCTCCCGAGTGGGGTCAGTATCATCATCAACATCATCTTCATCATCTTCACCTAAAACAGTGTTGGCATAGGTGGCAAAACTTTCGTTAGTAGGATGCAAGAAACGGTTGAGGATCTGGTCCAACCATGTCGGTTTCCCATCCTCTTGAACCGCCTAAACCATAGCACCACCGGCCTTTGGGTCAAGAACATTTAACAAGCTGTACCCAACTGCGAAATACAAAGAAATGAGGAAGAACACAACAATAATGTCACACCCCAACCGATGGCGGAATCATCGGGGCGCGGCACTAGGCGAATCAGATTGCTCAAGAGAATCCATAACAACTATATTGCGATAATATTTAATACATTCGTTATCCCATACTAACAAATAATACGATCACATAAGTTATCACAGATTTCTTGTCCTCTCGAACAATACAAATCCGACAACCTAGATTTTAGTTGAGTTTCTAGACCTCCTAGCTTGATTTGATATAGTCTGCGATCTAACCTGCAACATACGTTAAAAATATTTGTCAATACAAAAGTATTGGCGAGTATACAGGTTTGATATGTATAGCATAATAGATAAAAAGTGTAGCGAATTTCCATATGCAAGAACGTAACACACGACATATATACTCACAAAGCTGATACTACCAACTAAGTCCTCGATGCTCGAATATGCGATGGCAAACTAGACCCCGTCGGGCGCAATAGTACTATACTAGTCATGGTGGGACGTCGCGAGTATAAGCCCTAGCACATATGCAACTAGCATCACGTATATCTATGCATAACAGTTATTCGCAAGTGATAATTCGATTGATTGAATAATTCGTTTGATAAGCTCGATTTGCTAGAAACGTATGTTACACCCAAAATACGATTAAAAAGGGTTCAAGTATACTCACAGTGCGTATTTAGCGGGGATGCAACTTGATTGGGTCGGTTGCGAGCACGTCTGCGTTAATCGTTGAAGAATAGAGTAAACGATGTACGGTTAAGCGAGAATAGCCTTGAAAAGTCATTTATTTGGTCGGATGGTGCTCATCCGTCCGGGTGACATGTTATCCGTCCGGATGACAAGTTATCCGTCCGGATGACATGTTATCCGTCCGGATGACAAGTTATCCGTCCGGATGACATGTTATCCGTCCGGATGACATGTGATCCGTGCGGATGACATGTGATCCGTGCGGATAACACGTCTGTTTCGCATTCTGAACACTGTTTTTGAGTGTTTATCAGAAGGAATACGTGCGGAGTTACCGGGACAGTGTAATTTCGCACTAACACTTGAAATTCCATCAGTTCCGACCCGCTCTAACGGTCGGGAATCACCCTGCTTCATCAGAACTGGCCGTTCTTGACGGTTTCTCCGGTTTAGCTCGAAATCGCACAGTTCCTTGGTTGAATACATAGATTTAGGTGAGATTTGTTATCAAAACATGTGGAAATCACTCAGATCTGAGGCGCTTATGGTGGGATGAGGTCACAACTTGAAGTTCATATGAACTCTTGGTGACATCACTTTAAAACACCTCAAAATCAATAGATTTCACGGTTAAAAATTGAGTTTTAAAAGAAAGAATGATGTAGAATTGAGTGTAGATCGTAGAAGTATAAGTTTCTAGGTTGAAATCTTACCGGAATCGCGAGGAATCGAGAGAAAAGGGTCTTGAAGCGTGTCTGGTCGAGTGGGAGCTGTCACATCACTTAAACAGTGGTGTGACAGGATATTTATAGGTAACAGAGAGGCTGGAGTGGTTTTGGGTCGGATGGCCCATCTGTTCGGATGGCTATCCGTCCGGATGGCCACTCCGCGTGATGGATTTCCCCGTTTTTGAGCGTTGCGATCGACTTTGAAGTGCGTGCTTTTTATATTATTATTATATATACCTATAGATATCACTAGGGGTCGTATTTACGTATCCATAATCCACAGTTTCGATAATTACAGCCGGTTTTCGTTTCGAGTATGCGATTATTAGCGACGTTTCAAGGCCATCAAGGAGGGTAGTATAGGTCCTTTCTTGATGTCATCGTGAACGTTATTGTGTTTTGTGTCACAAAGACTGATGGGGTACCACTCACTCGTATTGTCATCATCGGCACGACGACTGGAGTTATAGCACTCACCCGAGAGTCTTTGTTGGCGTTAATTATCTGCGTTTTGACACATCATGGTCACCGAGGAGGGTAGAATAGGTCCTCACTCAATGTCTTCGTGAGTGTTAGTGTTTGTGGTGTGGTATAGTATAGCGATATTGTATTTCGAAAATATGCGATTATCCTTCGAATAGCGATATATGCGATATAGTTACATTATGATCCGAATCTCTGGTGCTAGGCGTAACGAGTATATCGAGTAGTAACAACGCACGAAAGTGCGGGTTGTTACAAATAACCAGAGAAAAAAGCAAACAACTAAGAAACATCACATACGTTTGCCTTGATAACCATAAACAGGAACACCCAGAGGTTTCTTCGGAAACCACCGCAAGCTCATACCAGCACCAACCAACGCCCTCTCCTCCAGCTGAGAAATAGCAGTGGCCTTGTGCGTCACCTTCTTGTACCACTCCTGATTGGCAAAGTACACTGTCACGTCTACTTTCGGGATCCCTTCCCTCTCTGATCGATAGTGCATATCTACCGGGATAACACCACGCCGAATGTAGAAAAACTTTTGTTTCCAATCAAGTAGGCTTTTCGGAGGATTGGAACTACAAGGGATAACATCACTAGTCCAAGAGTTAAAAGAATAAAAACCTCCAGTGTAAGACACAGTGTAAAAGACGTTGAACATCTCAAAGGTTGGTTCAACACGGTTGGCCCTGCAGATAAACTCAAAATGAGTAACACGAGGAAGCCCAATAGCGTTGATTTGAGAGATATGGAGCCCATAGTTCCTCAATACATCAGCAGTAAACTTCGTCATGGGTAGCCGGAAATTACCCTCCCGGAAAAAGGCCGCATACAACGTAATATAACCAGGAGGTGCATTCATGGCGGTAGAACCTGTGGTAGGAAACTGAGCACCCCACTCAGAGATAAAACACATGTCCCGAACCAAATTGTGGAATTCTTCTTCTTTCCAAGTTATCACCGCTCGATCTGGACCAGGAAGGTTCCTACCCTTAAACTTTCTCTTCTTCGTCAAAGGATTAGCCCCAGAAGACATGGTGCAAGAAAGTGACGAAGAGAGATATGAATAAACTTGGAAGAGAAAGAAATGTAGAAAAATTTTGAGAGAGAAGGAGAGGAGTTTCAAATTTTGAAAAGTGAAAAAGATGAAGGAACCGCTATATATTTATACCCATCGCATTTAATGCGATGGGTAGTGGGCCGTCAGAGATCCAGAATGTCACCCAACAGGGGAGAGACACGTCAGCAGAGGGAGAAACCGCCACCCCCTTTTTCAGGAGCGTGGGCGGCACACGTCTGACACAAGGATGGAAAGTAACTGACACCACTGAAAAGGTGCCTGTTCACCTCCGACAAGACAGGGACATTAGACAGTCACATCAGTTGTCTTCATCCCAAGAAAGGAAACTTCTTTCAGAAGGAAACACCAGCACGCCATGCGCCACGCATCCAGCTGGCTCAATCTTGCAAACCTTCCAACGCGCCATGTGCCACGCGTCCAGTTGGCTCAACTTTGCAGAGTTACCAACACGCCATGCGCCACGCTTCCAGTTGGCTCAGTTTTACAAAGTTACCAACACGCCATGCGCCATGCGTCCAGTCGGCTCAACTTTGCAAAGTTACCAACACGCCATGCGTCCAGTCGGCTCAACTTTGCAAAGTTACCAACACGCCATGCGCCACGCGTCCAGCTGGCTCAATCTTGCAAACCTTCCAACGCGCCATGTGCCACGCATCCAGTTGGCTCAACTTTGCAGAGTTACCAACACGCCATGCGCCACGCTTCCAGTTGGCTCAGTTTTACAAAGTTACCAACACGCCATGCGCCATGCGTCTAGTCGGCTCAACTTTGCAAAGTTACCAACACGCCATGCGCCACGCGTCCAGTTGGCTCAGCTTTACAAGATCACCAACTCACCACGCGCCATGCGACTAATTGGCCCAACCACGCAAAGTTACAAACATGTATTCGAACAAAGCCAATCACTACCCTTATAAGTCCAGAATCCCTCCTAGACGATCAACTCAACTAGAAGGCACACTGGACTGGGGGGACTTGAAGAGGTATGGTCCCAATTCCTTACTCACATGGCAAGGACCACACCACCTTTTTCATCCTACATGGCGCCTACATCAGCAAGCGAATCCAGAAGCTTCTAGAAGCTTCTGGAAGACAGAAAGGTGGCACCAAAGATGCTCTCCCCGACAAGAAGGACAGCACGTGTCACCATTCATCGAGCGCCATATAGGCCTGCAGCAAATCAAGGAGCAGAACGACAACAGCGGTACGATGTTTCCAGCGTGGACAAATATAGGCGCGCCACGTGTACCACTACCCTGACCACAGCAGAGGAGACCAAGAGGATATTCCCCTTGGTCGGACAGCTGGCGCTCTATAGCAGCTGGCAAGGTTGCTCCTCCCCTCTCTCACCCTCCGGCTATAAATCGGACCCTTCATCATTCAGGTTAATTCCATTCGATTCCTCTTACTCTCACTCTTAACACACACTGTTTTATCTTCTCAGAACAGAACTTATTCTCAAGCCGGAGCCCGGTTAAGATGGAAACCCCCATATTCCCCTCTTAACGAGCTAACGGTGTTACTGTTTTGCAGGACTCAGTCTTTTGACGAGCAAGAAAGGAGATTGAACCCACAAAAGAGATGACCCAACTAGTTAATCATCGGATTTAACCAGTGTTTCATCAATCAACAAACTAGCAAGACACTAGTATAAAAAGAAATAAACAAAACTACATATAAAGAAGCGGATTTTATAGCCAATCTACCCAACTAATGTTCAACTTTTTATTCCTATCTACAAATCACAAATAGGAATAATTTAGGATCGTATCAAACAAGCTTCTGTTTCTTTTATCATCATGAGCAAAAACCGTATTTACGAAATCTCCAAAGCATCCACCAAGCGGTCAACTAATACCATACAATTGACCCAGGTAACCAGTTGTGAAGGATAGCAGTTAGATGTCAACCTAGCAATTGAGTTATTTATTATTTTCAGTTATCTAGTTTGTTTAGATAAAGTTGTTAGTATTTGATTTGTTTTTCAGACAGTTTGAGTTATCTTGTGGTTCAAGTTCTTAGCCTATATAAAGCATTGTAATTCTTATTTTTATTAATGATAAGAAAAGAGTCGGACAAGTTGTTTAATAGCATATGTTTTTTTTTTTTGAACGGTGGAATTTCGCATTGGTTTGAGACGAATCCCAACAGCACCCCAACTAGGTGCCCCAACCGCCCCACTAGGACAAGGGCCTTGCATGCATAGGACCCAAGCTAGTAAGAGCTCGGCGTTCCCCGAGAAATTTCTGGCCTACCGCCCACCCAGTTGCCTGGGAGCTTGTAGTTGCATAGCGGGAACTATGCACCATACTCGAAACTCGGGCGGTCGCTCGGATTCGAACCCGTGACCTCTCGGTCAAGACTCCGAATCTTCATTGCTTCCTGGCCACTGGGCTAGAGCCAGTGGTTTAATAGCATATGTTCTTGATGTGATATTCGCTTGATAATTCAACATAACGTAATTATAGTACCATAGCGGTAAACATTAAAATGAGATCAAACTATCTCTCATCCATTTTACCATTTTCATTCGTTTTAGTCTTCAACCATCACTAAGAAATTAATAGTAAAACTAAGACCAAATTTATCAATAAACAAAAATAATCATTTTATAAACCCAAATAATCAAGAACTTATGTATCTTCATAACATATGGTGTTCTCGTGACAAGTTTTAGTTGGGTTAGGTTAAACTTTAGCTCTTTTCTTTGACATACAATCTCTAGCAATCAAGCAACTAACTACTATATTGTCATGATGTCTTCAAAACTTTGTACCAAAATAACATTCGAAATAAAAGGCATGAACATTAATACTAGTTGATGAAACAAGGTCATCTTTTTTTGTTTCTAAGCCATTAATGCTTCGATACAAGACATCGATAAAAAATAAGAGTCGGTTTATATCATATACAGTCTTGGATCTACTATAAACTTATTTTTTGTAAATGGGTATCATCTATATCTATATATACTTAATATAATAAATAAAAAATTTAGAGGACACAAGACACTAGGTAAATCTAAAAATTTGGTTTCTTGCCTCTGTTTCCTATTAAATAATAATTATACTACAAGAAGATATTTCATATAAATTTAATTATAGATATCTATTATTTAACTAATTATTATATCATTAACCAAAAGAATGTTATATTAACTTAGTTATATCAGAATTTACAGTTGTCACACTAAAGATCACTTTAATATATACATATACACACACGTTTATATGTTTTAACAAATATTGCAATACACGGGTTTTTTCAACGTATAACATTTTCTAGTATTAAATATATTAAAATACAATTTATTTAATCTGTGTAATATACGGGATTCTAACTTGGTGCTTTGATAAACAAAAGTCAAATACAACTCGTCACTCCTCATATCAAAATCAGTATTGCCCATATTGTACCTACTAGGAGCTCATGGTTTTGTTTTTATTACACGAGTGAAGATTTCTCAAGCGATTACACATCCTAATATTACTCCCAACCCAACAAACTTAACTTAGGATATTTCCTCTATCCATGCTGAAAACACCCAAAATGTGTTGTTGATATTTATGGCCAAACAATTTATAAACTCAACGTGAGATTAGCCTAAGATATGATAAAGATCTCGATTAGTGACTTGTCATCCTTGATAAAGTTTGATGTACCACCCCGCACGACACAAAAGGTTACAATTAACATTAGCAACTAAATTAAAATGAGTAATCAATAAGATAGTAATATTAAGTTGTACAATCATTACCATAGGTTGTATTATATCCCACATTGGCTTCGTTATTGAGTGTGCAATTGTGCATACAAGGTCCCCACTAGTCACCAAAGATATTTACGTGATTATTTTTAGAAAAAAAAGGTTATTTGGGTCATTAACTAAAGACATAAATATCTCTTGGTCGGATTGGTGTGGTTTTGTAATTATGTAGTCTATTCCTTTGTGGTGCCGCCTCGGTCTTCGGGGTTGGACTGTTTTTCTAATGAAGTTGTAGTTTCAAAAAAACGTAAAAACATAAACAGTGGCGGATCCATGAATTTTTGACAAGGGGTTCACTTTTTAAGTGTTCCAATATCATATGTCGGAACATAAAAAATACGGGTCGATTCAACCGTTTTCGGGTCGGGTCAACTTGGTCATACAAATGCTTAACTTATAAATATACGTCAAGTTCTAACGAAATTCCTTAACAGATTTGAATTCGATAATTTGTATCATAAGCACAGGTTACTAAGTTAATTTGTTGTAAGTTAACAGCCTGTTACATTCACATAGGAAGAATTGTATAGCACATTATTAACTTTAAGAACGCAATGGACAGTTAAATTTATTTGTATAGAGGTTATGAAGTAAAAGTGAATGCCTTACAAACTAAAATTGAATGCTTGTACTACTTATATTCAAATAACACAACAGACTCATAAAGGCTTGATATTAAAACCCAAGTTTGGTGGTGAAAGTCAATAGTGGAATTTCATCTTCCACAAGTTTAATCAGACTCTGGGCAAAAAAAAAAAACGGACTTAATCAGACTCGAACACTAGACTTCATGTTTAATACGCACGGACATTTACCAGTGCACCATCTTCACATTTGTTTATAAGGTTCCCTCACAAAATTTTAAGGGGTTCCTCCAGAATTTCTTATATAGTTTAACACTCTAAAGTTTGAACCGAACGGGTTCCTGGGAACCCCCTAACTGGCTGTAGATCCGCCTCTGCATAAATACTAACGAAAATCCTTAAATTTCATTTCTAGCTTTTCAAATAACATCCAAAACAAACAAATAACGCTTTTTTTATATTTATTTTTATAAATACATATAGGGCTTGATTAAACTATTTGAATGAGATAATGCACGATAATCTTAAGTATGAGTCTATGATGCACTTATTTCCTAAACGCAAGTTTAAATAATAATAATGATGCGCCAATTAGTTAATCATAAACACCTTCAACATATAAAATTGAGGTATTATAGAATTTATAGTTATAAGGTATTATAGAATTTATAGTTATATAATTGATGCATCATAACTAAAATATCACATGTGCAATGCAACACTATAACACTCCAACCTTAATGTAATGGTACATCAAACTTATAACTACGACCAATTTAGTACTTTATAGTCCAAAATTGATGCATCATAGATTCACAGCTACAAAAGTTTGTACATCACGGGTGATCAAGTACAAAGTGTTTTGTGAGAAGCGTACTAGGACTGTTTTAAATTGTTGATCATACTATTTTAATGGTTAAGAATGAGACGATGACAAAATCATAATGATATATGTGAAAGTTAAAAATGATTGAAAGCCAAAGAAAATGTTGATTTTTATTGCTTTAAATCCAATCTCAAAATTTTTCTAGAGCTCAAATAACTTTTATATAGTATTTAAGAAAAAGTATACCATATTGGAGATATTTATATAATCGAATTTAAAAAATCAAGCTTTTTACATGTTGATGCAATGATTATTATAGTGACATGTTTAAATTAGTTACAACAGTGCGTTTAATTTGTTTAATTAAAATGGTATGTCTAGGCTAATTAGATTACCAATTACAATAACGTGTATAACTTATATCAATGAATCAAATTTGTCTATAACACACGAATAGACTGTACGATTACAATAATGCCTTCAAATCTAATTCAATAGAAACATATACTTTCCTTCCCAAAAAACATGTGTGGTGTTGTTACTTCATACATAAAAATATTTTTATTTAAGAAACGACCCATAAATATTTTTATTTAAAAAACGACCCATAATAAATGAAGCATCAATGTTCGTGTGAATCATGGTGGACGCTCCACTTACAGGTGAGGCTTCTATCGAAATTGGGCTCCACTTTTGGGTCGTTCACAACTAATGCATATCTGTATTCATTTTGAATTTTGTTTCAAAGGTTATGCTTATAAATGACACCAACCTTATGTCACATTTAAGTTGCTAGTTGATTTTTTAGAATTAACAAGTAGTTAGGACCCATGCGTTGTGGTGAGATCGAATAAAAAATAGATGTAAAAACGTTGAACCGTAAAATTCATATCAAAACGTAAAACGAAAAAAAATTCGACGTGTTTGAATGGGGAGTAGGAGAGATAGTGTTTTTTCGGTGTATACTCACCAAAGGTGAAGATGAACAAAGGGAGGAGAGAGAGAGGAGAGGAGAGAAGAACCAATCAAAATTTTTTTATTTTTTAATTGAGTGAGTGTTTGAACCATACCTAGTGTTTGAGTAGAAAATGGGGAGTGAAGGGGGGAGTTGACATGGCTTTATATCTTTGGGTAGAGAAAACTCAAACACCCTAACTCACCCCAACCATACCGTCCACCCTTATTTTATGGTTTTTAGTACCCAATACATAAATTGTAAATGTAATATACATACGTTTTTTCAGTTCAATGTAATGTAATATTTATATAAGTAATGGAACGTTTCTTTCATTTTAAAGTTTATGTTAACACTGTTAAATAAAATAATTACTTTAAGTAACCCATGTAACACACGAGTACTTAAACTGGTACGCAATAATTTTATTAAGAGATATTATGCTCCCATAATGGAGAGTTCACTATACCAAATTAGGGCAATGATAGTGTAAAAAGGGCCTAAATTGTGAGAAGTGTGAGAAGTGTATTATAACACTATATTTAATACTATATAACACCATATAAACACCGTATAACAATATGTAACACCATATAATACCATATAACACTATGTAACACTATATATCATTATATAACAAATATAACACTATACATCTATCATAGACATGCTATCAGACAACCTATAGTGTTATATTTGTTATATAATGATATATAGTGTTACATAGTGTTATATGGTATTATATGGTGTTACATATTGTTATACGGTGTTTATATGGTGTTATATAGTATTATATATAGTGTTATAATACACTTCTCACACTTTGAGCACTTTTTACAGGATCCTCTACCTACCAAATTATATCAAAATTACTAATCGAGGTTGAGTTCACTAATTTGGATTGCCACGTGTTAACTCCATCTTTGATATATGTATTCGATTAGTTAAATAACATATATTATTCGACTCCAAAAGAGTTTTAGTCCCAATCTGGGCCTGTTCACTGTTTATTTTTATCCTTTGTTCAGCCCATTCATTTTAGCCAAAGCCCAAGTAACTTAGCCCATCGTTCAGTTGAAAAAAGGTCGATGATAATGATATACAATATAACATTCATTCGGCACTCTTGATATTTTCTCTGTATCCTACCAACAAAAAAAAATGAAAGTGATATTTTATAAAGATATTGATGAATTTATAACATAACTAATATTCAATAAATCGTATATAAAATGCACTGATTAGATATGTCGACATTCTCGCCTACAAAGTGCACAAATTTTATTATCCTTTGATACGAATAACGTGTCGTGAACCCACGCAAAAGGAGCCAAGACAACCATTTTTGACACGATACAACCGACAAAAGGTGATGTAACAATTGTTTCATCTAAATTACATCAAATGATAAAGCGGTTTCAAACTCTGAATAAGCAAGTGGTTCAATAAGTAGTTTGCTTATATTTAAACTATTTATGGTATCGAACCATAACAAGTGGTTTCAATAAGCAATCCCAAAAACCTCCTAATGGGGCGTTTCAGACTAAAATCTATTATCTATCTGTTGTGATTTGATATAGTAATACACAGTTTTTTAGGTGTTTATACATATTACAAATCATCAAACTACTTCTTCCACAAACCAGTATTCATTTACGGATGTGTTTTACTCATAACTAATTGTATAAAATTAAAAGAACCACATAAGAATGTGTACATAGATGTCTTAATAGAGAGATAGAGAAACAGAGAGGACGAACCAAAGCAAGCACCTTATTACATAAGTAACGTTGTGTAATCGGTAACCAATACATGAAATTCGGTATCATTCATTCTGAATTGAAGCTACATTATCAACAATTAATACGAGTGTGATACCTTTATAGTTAAATTTTAACTCCTTTTGTTTATTCAAAACAATTTAATAGATTGTAAAAGCTTTACTTTATATCAAACTTTTTTTTCTTTTAACATTTACCATTTAAAACTGCCAATATAAAATTATGCGTTACGGGTGAGCTTGGTATCGGTATCGGTATCGGCGCCGGAAATCGCCAAATATGGGTCCCGGTATCGAAATGATCGGTACGGTCAGTACCAGTATTTGAAGGTAAAATACAGGTACCGTACCGAACCGAAAGTATTGGTACCGAAAATGCCAAAAATTTGGTACCGAATCGGTATTGAAAATAATTCGGTACCGGTACCTGGTACCAAATACTCATCTCTATATATGCGTTATGAGAGGTTTTATTGGTACTCCATTCGAAAGAAAAGTGAAGCCACATAGACACCAAGTAAGCAACCATTGTTCATCTTCTAAAAATCGCGTCCCCTATGTGGTTTTACACCCCTAGCACCCTTCACGCTTCCCTATGCAAGCTAACGGTTCTTTCTTCCGTCTCCATAACATAACACGTGGTCTAACATGACCTGGGTAAAGTTATCCTACAAAGTCTCGTAAATCTAAAAAGTGTACAAAAACACAATGGATCACATAATATAGCATGGTGTCAAGCAAAATATAACACGATGCCGGAAAATATAAACAATGTTGAGGAAAAAAAAGACATAATGACGCAAATATAGAAAAGACACAATGCTAAATAAAAAGAACAATGATATAATTTTTTTAAGCTACAAGCTATAAATCCAAAAGTGAAAACCTAACATCTCATATCGTAGAGTTCAATGAGTCGGTTTCAGTGTCGCTTGAATGATGTCAATCAGAGTCCGTTTGATACACTTCTTGCTCTAAAATCTACAAGCCATAAATCCAAAAGTGAAAACCTAACATCTCATATCGTAGAGTTCAATGAGACGGTTTCAATGCCGCTTGAATGATGTCAATCAGAGTCCATTTGATACCCTTCTTACTCTAAAATCTACAAGCTATAAATCCAAAAATGAAAACCTAACATCTCATATCGTAGAGTTCGATGATACGGTTCTAATGCCGCTTGAATGATATCAATCAAAGTCCGTTTGATACCTTTCTTACGACTTCTTATTTTTAGTAAACTTTGTATTTGCAATGTTTAATTCTTTTATGAACGGCTGGTAGACCAGCTAGTTGGGCTTTCACACCAACTCAGCCTGACCCTCAATCCACCCGTGGATAGTACACCACTACGAATGGATATCATAGACAATATAATTCTCACCACGTCCCGTTGTTCTAGGAGGAAACCACGCAGCTTGTGGCTAGTGTAAAACCCCCTATGGCCCTATGTGAACAATGTTTATTGTTTAGCGGCTAATATAAATTCTCAGTAATTCAGGGGTCTATGTGTAACTATTAGCGGTTCGTAGCTAACAGAAGCTTGAAACACTTGTGAGGGTGAGGGGCTCATCATCGAAATCGTGTAAGCGAAATGGCCGCCATTTTAGCTCGCAAATCGATCTCTGCTATTCGCAATCGACAACTTGTAAGCTCAATCTCTATCTATCTATCTCTCACAATTACCGATTAAATTTTAGTTTAAACGATTCAGATTTGATCTTCTAGGGTTACAATTTCATACCACATGTTTATCCATTATCTCGTTACATATTCGATCGATTTTCATCCATTTCAGAGTTTATGAACTGTTTCTAAGTAATTGATAAGTATGATGAACGATTGATTTGAATTCGATCGGTTTTGATTCATTTCAGATGACTCAACATAGTATGTAACCTGTTTTGTGCCCTAATTTTGAGTGAGTTTGATGTGTTTGTATTTTAGGATGTGTGCAATGGTGTGTCATGTGTTTTACTGGTAGACACAACTACAGATTAAGTTTTTGTTTGAACGATGTAGATTTGATCTTCTAGGGTTACAGTTTCATTCTACATGTTCATTGGTTATCTGGTTGTATTCGATTGATTTTGATCCCTTTCAGAGTTTATTAGTTGTTTTCAAAGTAATAATTGTTAAGTATTATGAACTATTGATTTGAATTTCGATGGCGATGTGTGTAAACATGTTACATGGCTTGTTTTTGTGTTTGTAGTTTAAGATGTGTGCAACGGTGTGTCAAGTGTTATGTTTGTAGGTCGTTAAATGTATGATGTTATATGTTGATGTAAAGGATGCTGCAGGTAAATTGTTGATGATGTGCTGTATTTCTATTTGGTTTTAGGTTTTGGCAGGACAAGTGTTGCAGGGTTCTAACAATGGGACAGTTTCTGGCGCACGCTCGTTTGCGACCAAACACTCGTTCTCAACTGATAAAGGTGAAAATATTCTTCTTATGTGGTATAAAGTTTTTGTGTTTGTTGGTCACATTTTTGGTTGTGTAAACATACAATGATACAATGGCACTTGTTGTTGTGTTAACCAAATAAATGTGTTTCTTGGTCACAATTTTGGTTGTGTAAGCGTAGTTCCTAGTAATAGCATTAACCAAATAAATGGAAGCGGGTAAGCTTCCATCCTGTTATGTATTTTTTTTATGATATATAGCTTAACTTTAAAATGCAGATGATGAGGAAAGAGAACAGCTTGCTAAGGAGATCTCAAAAGACTGGAGTTCTGGTATGCTTCTCACAGGGGCTTGTTTGGGCATATTTGTTTTTTTTAATGGTCATGCAATTCTGTTTTATGTTGGTTAATTATTTGCAGTCTTTGAGCGGAGCATCAATACATTATTTCTTACTGAATTGGTTCGAGGTCTGTCTCTGACACTCAAATACTTCTTTGAGCCAAAAGTTACAGTAAGCATCTGATCTTTTTAGGGATAGTGTATGTCGAAGCTTCCCAAATATTTAACTTTTATCGTTAAGGCCACGGTACATTGAAACTACTTTATAGGCCACTCAACCACCTGAGGGTGATTTCGTTAACCGGTATATATTTTTGCTGGAATTGGTATAAACGATGCTAGACGCATAGGGCTGTAAACGAACCGAACGAACACGAACACGGACATATAATCGAACACATTTTTTTGTTCATGTTTGTTCATTAAGACGATGGGCAAGTTCGTGTTCGTTTAAACCTAAACAAACAGTTCATGAACGCAAACGCACATAAAAAAATAAACTTAAAATGAATATAATTTAACAGAAAACAATACAAAGAAACATAATTGAACAAAAATAAACGAACATAATTAACCAATCATAAACGATCACAAACGAATATAAAGCAGTTTTTTTATATAAATTAGTGACTAAATACATTAAATATTAATGGAAAGCGCAATTACTAATTAGTTATATTTGTATGAGAAGTTAGAAAGCCCGTTTTATGTTTATATTTATATAAATATAACTAACTACTTATGTATTTACTAAAATTTAAACAAACATAAACAAATGTAATAAACGAACATAAATGGACGTTCACGAACATAAATGAACGAACAAAAGGTGTATTCATGTTTTTTTGTTTAATTAATTGAACAAAAATATTTGTTCATGTTCGTTCGTTTATTAAATAAACGAACTTCCCGCTAAACAAGTTCACGAACAGTTCATGAACTTTCGGTTCGTTTACAACCCTACAGACGCATGCTTGGGTCCCATGAAATTAGCTGTAATGGTCTTAGTGAAAAAGTTAAATACTTAGGTGGCCTTCACATACATTATCCTATTTTTTACTTCAGTTTTTTGGTCGTTATTTTGTAATCTAATACACATTGATTATTGTGATGCAGATTAATTATCCATTTGAGAAGGGTCCTTTGAGCCCTCGATTTCGAGGTGAACATGCTCTCAGACGTTATCCAACTGGAGAAGAACGTTGTATTGCCTGTAAACTTTGTGAAGCTGTACGTTCAACTTTCATTGACAACTTTTGAAGTAAAATTAGAACTTAGTAACTTACTATTATGAATCATCTACTTAAGCTCACTTCACTTTGTATAAACTTTCATAATGAGCTCCACATTTGTGATGGTTGTGCATCAGATATGCCCTGCTCAAGCTATCACTATAGAGGCAGAGGAACGAGAAGATGGCAGCCGTAGAACAACAAGGTGAATATACTTCTTACCTGTAGGGGTGTCTCTGAGCCGAGCCGAGCTAAGTTTGAGCAGGCTCAGTTCGTGGCTTTACACTTGAAAAGAGCATGTAGGCTTGTGATCAGCTCATGTTCTGGCTTGGCGACTCAAGGCTCAAGCCTTGGCTCAATTCCTGTAGGTTTTGAGTTTTAGCTAGGTTCATACTGGCTCATATAAAGCTAGTATTAATGTTAGATAAAACCAAATTTTTAGTGGCCTTTTGTCCCTCAACTCTCTTTTATAGTGGTTAATTGAGTGTTGAAAAGGAAGGACAAAAGTTGGTTAATTGGTTTGACATATAATTGGTTATTAACTTATTATTGGGCAAAAGAAACCAACTTTTAACATTTTAACAGATAAGTCCTTAAGGTTTTTTAGTGTTAAAGTCTTTACTTTTCCTGTTGATAACAGGTCAAAATGCCATTTTCAACAACTCAAAAAGAAATCTTAAAAGAGATGTAAACGTCCATCAATTTTTATTTATTTATTTATATTTTTGAAGAGGCTAAACTAGGGATGAGATCGGTACCATATCGGCACCGCTATTGAAAATACCGATACCGAAATTAAGGAAAAGTGGATCCCGAATACTGTACCGAATATATCGTTCGGTACCGGTATCGGTACTGGTTTTTCCGGTATTTTACCGCGTTGGTACCACTTTGGTGTTTTCCATTGTTTTACTTAATCTCCATAACCAATGGATACGAACCATTGTATTACAAATAAGTGTAAATTATCATTCTAATTAAAAAACAATGACTAATCAAGATCTAAGAATTATCATACGAATTTAAAAACAATGGTCATAAGCTGTTTGTTATCATACTAATTTGATAACATGTTAGTTGAAAATTTGATTGACTAATAGAATGGTAAACACATAAATAAAAAAATAACATGCACAAAACGATTATGCTTTTCTCAGTTGGCTTTTATTTTAATTAATAACATGCTTTTTTACTTTATTAATAATGTTAGTTGATAAGATGGGAGTAACTCAGTAACATACGAAAACAAAGTCTTTGAAATTTTGAAAGCAAACAATCTAAATTTGCACACGCGTGAAGAATGTTAATGCAAAGATAAGTGGACAATCTCGTTTTGGTTATTTGAAATTTTGAATCTCAGAACATAAACAATAAAAAATCATCTAAAATTCTGAAATTTTGCTTGCCGACTCGCCTAACTAAAATTTATCTTATTATAAACAATCTACTACAATCTACATCCATTAAAAATAATCTACTATAGCCGTAATTCGGTACTAATACCGTTTTTCACCGAAAAAATACCGGTACCGATACCGTTGTTTACCGATACCGAAACTCGAAAAATCTAATACCGGTACCGGCACCGTTTATGATTAGACGGTACGGTACCGGTATGGTACCGAAATTTCTGTAAAAAATCTCATCCCTAGGCTAAACTGCTAAAATGTTGAAAGTTGGTTCACAAACTTTGGATATTTTTTCCAAGAGGAAAATGCCGTTTTCGTCGTTGAGGTTTGGCCATTTTTGCGACTTTCGTACAAAGGTTTGTTTTTCCACATCTGAATCCAAAAGGTTTGAAATTTTGCCCCTAACTTAACGGAGAAAAATGGATGGAGTTAATGAGCCGGATGATAATGGCAAGATTTCAAACCTTTTGGATCCGGATGCAAAAAAAAAAAACAAACATTTGGACGAAAGTTGCAAGACTGGCCAAACCTCAGAGACGAAAATGGCATTTTACTCTTTTTTCTATTGGTTTGAAAACACACAATTGGAATCCAAAATATTTTCACTTACAAAATCTCAGTCCAAAATGACTTTTAAACGCACAAACAATTCCAAATTTGTTTAAAAAAGGGTGAATTTGTGACTTTTGGTTAAATTTTATGATTTGGGATTAGGGTCACTCATCTGCTGTGTGTTTTAAAATGAAAGATATATTAGTCTTTTAGTGCTCTTTTTCAACCCTTGATCTTCTTGATCATGTTTTTGAATGGTTTTGTATGGCAGGTATGACATTGATATGACAAAGTGCATATACTGTGGATTCTGCCAAGAAGCATGCCCTGTTGATGCGATTGTTGAAGGCCCCAACTTTGAGTTTGCTACCGAAACCCACGAGGTTATTATATCTTTCATCGTAACGTTATTATTCGGACAATTTCATATAGATCATTATATCTTACATCCTTCTTGATTTCATAATATATGTTTACAAACACTAAAACTATCATATTTACCCATCACACAGTAGCTTCTATATATTCTGTAACTTATAACTACCGAAAGATAACATTATGTTTAGGGATTGGTTCATAATAAATGAAATTAATATAATAGTATTCACATTATCCTGATTCTATATCTTGCATATGTGATAAATTTTAGAGGCTGATTATCCTGATTCTTGTAGGAACTTCTGTATGATAAGGAGAAGCTTCTTGAGAACGGTGATCGATGGGAAACCGAGATTGCTGAGAATCTTAGATCCGAGAGCCTTTATCGATAATTTGGTTCTCTGGTCGTATCCTCCAGTCTTTTGTGACAATGAGATAAATAAACTGGCGGTTTTTCGTCGTGAACCTATGCAACTGTTTTTTGTACCAATTATTTGATGAAATTTTATGTCCGTCTTTAAACTGAGACAGACCTAACATCTTGAATTTGTTTCCTTTTTATGACATGTTGATTTGGTTTCTGGGTTTTGTTGTTCATCATGTGGAAGTAGACCACTATATATACCGTATATCAAGTCAATCCTGGAATTTCACATTTATTTTATGAATCATATTATGGTTTTGTATGCAATTGAAAATCTAATATTTATTTAAATATAAAACAAAATGACATATAGTTGGTTCTATTTTATGGTGACATGGGACGAAGAAGGTGGGGGTGATGGCTTCTATTTTATGTGTTAGGTTTCTTTTGGGGTTTGTTTTATAAACTTGTTAATAAGTGAAATAGGTTTAGGTTTCGATCGACCCGGAATGGATCGGTGTAGGTCCCTGAATCCCGTTGGATCTTAACAAGACAGATAATCTATCAAGGGTGCGGAATCCCCTTGATTGATCTTCGAACCCAGAAACAAGAATAAGTAAAAGAACAAGAACTCGAACACACAAACACACAAACTTCCAAACTGATCTTCTGTGATTATCAAACCCTTAGAAGTGTTTTACAATCACTAAGATCTACAAGAACCTAAACAGCCGATTTATGTTTTGTTCTTAAGCTCTCACACTTGAATGCTCTCTCAAGTTGTCTAAAGTGTCTCTAGTGTCTAACCTTAAACATGTAGCAAGAGGTTGTTTATATACTACAACCTCCTATACACGAATTGGGCTCTGGCCCGTATTACATTTGTTCATATAAACTTGGGCCTAATAGACTTGTTACAAACTTGGACTGATTGGGCTTCATAGAGCTCGTTTTTCTTTAAGTCTTCATGATCCAATCTTTTGTTTAATATCCAAAGACCAATCCAAAGCTGTTGTCATATAACATGCACCAACAAACTCCCCCTTGACAATAGCTTGCAAAGGAAACTTTAGTCTTCAGAATCTCACAGTCTTTGGTCTTTGGATAGCGTCAGCTTCAACATGAATTCTGTCTTTGTCAGCAACATCTTTGTCAGCAACAGACTCCCCCTAAGCTGATGCATCCAATCACCAAATCTTCCAAGTTTTGATTCAGCATTCAATGTGTCTTCACAGCATCCACTCTGCATTGTAGAAGGAGGATTCTACCAAGCAGCAACAAACTCCGCCTCTCTTCACAGCAACTTCTCATCAACAACTGCTTCAATCTGGGTACTATAAAACAAACATCTCGAGAAACCATAAGAATTTTTCAACATAGTTAAAGAATTATTATTATACAAGAGATAGTTAAACTGTATCAGATTAAGCATTTTCCAATTAAGCACCAACACGCGCAAATTTTTAACAAACACCATATAACCTGCATGATTTAAAAAATTTTGAACCCACTTTCTAACACAGTCTCCCCCTTTGGGTAACAACTCCTCCAAGAATAACAGTTTTCCGTACATTAAGAATTTTAACAGAAAAAGACACTATTTTTGGATTTTTATATTTTCAAATGTAAAGACTGAAAGCAGTAAAGAAATATTTACAGACATTCTTTTTGCGAGTTTCGAGGGTAAGAGAATCATATCAGTGTGCGGTCATGTCAAAACGCTCTTGTTGTTCTTTTAGTTAACATTTAGATAAGCATCCTATAACGATTATCGGTATTGTTGTCCACATAAGCTCAACTTATCATATGTAATCATGGCGAGAGGATACGTTAAGGTATGATTTATACTTACCGACCGGTGTTCATCCACATCACGACACATTCCCGTATCAAGGTATGCACGAGGGTTCATCTTACTGGTGAGTATACCGATTATCATCTGTTTGACCGTATATGATGTGAGAAACTCACTTATTTTGATTGAAAACAAGCCCTATGTGATAGAATCACTTATTGATGAGGAACTTGATTTTCGGATGCATGAGGGCACAGAAGCAAGTCCGTGAACAGGTCAGTACTTTCGTACAGCAGAGAGACGAACTTGACTCCCGGAAAGTTGTGATATTGTATCACTTATTTTGGGGACATGTGATTGTTGATCACTTATTGAGGTCGAATGCAATATGTACACGTATGTATGATATCATGGAAGATCTAGACTTGCGTCCCCGTTATTTTTCGGTAAAAGATACAACCATGATACCCAGATGATAAGCAGCATAAAGACCGAATATCTCAGAACCTCGGCAATCTCTCAAACGAAATTTCGGTACTAAGACCATATGCCAATGAATGGTTCCCACCTGGTCTTCAGTCGATTTAAGTTTATATCACCCTGCACACTTTAAAATGATTGTGAGCCTACCGATACATCTTATATAGAGCTGCTTAGCATATTTCATTTAAGGTTTAAAGAGGTTTAGACAGACCACTGATGTACTATCATTTTCTCTTTTGCTCGCCAGGAAACTCATTTTTGCTTTTCTATTGTTTTTGAGTTTTTGAAATTTTTCGATGTTTTTGTATTTTTGATTTTTAAGAAAAACAGTAAACTATTAAAAAAATTCTTATGAAAAACCAGTTATTCAGGATTCCTCATCCCATTGAGTTCGACTAAGTGTTCAAAGCGAGCTCGATCAAAAGCTTTAGTGTAAAGATCAGCAAGGTTATCTTCTGTGTCAAATCAGCACTTTGAACTTCAATTTAAATCAATCAATATAAATATATCAACAATCTCACAACCCCCTTCATGTGCCTAGAGCAGCCACTATCAACATAAGTTGATAATCCTCCTTAGCAACTCCTGCACACAACAACTAAAAAATTAGTTAGATTGGGGGACCCAAGCCTTAATGGTCTTGGGTCGTCCAAATTCACCAACTACTGGAACATCCATCCAATATCCATTACTCCTTACTGGAGTCTTGGATCTCAGACCTGTTGATGTAAATGGGTTTTGATTTCCATAAGGTCTATGGTCCTGAGGGTTCCTATATGTATTTGGACTATTTAACCTTTGAAAATTTTGATTTTGATTCCAAGAAGCATGATTGTTATAATTTCTAAAGCCATTGTTATAAAAAGTTCGACCACCATTATTTTGGTATCGATTTTGATATTGACCTTGACTTCTGAAATTATTTGAATTTCCATTAAAATTGTTCATCCTAGATGAACTGCTTCTAGGTCTGTCATATCTGCCTGGTGGAGATCTAGGCTGAAATCTTTGTTGATTTCTTTGAAAACGAGGAACTTGTGGAGTTCCTTTTTCAGCCTTATCTACACCAACAGCAACATTCTTTGGTTGCTTAGGAGCAGATTTCTTTGGAGAATTTGATCCTTTCTCCTCACTATCACCTTCCTTCACTGGTAATTTCCCTCTCTGTTTTTCACTAAGTTGTGCTTCACTCTTTTTGTTAGGACAGCAGCTTGCTACATGTCCCTTGACGTGACATTTGAAGCACGATCTCTTGTTCGAAGACTTCTTAGTTGAAGCCTTTGAACTAGATTCTGGTTTTGATGATGATGCCTTGGAAGGATTTTGTTCAGTTTGCTTAATTTCAGATTTTTCTATGTTTTTGTTTTTAGCAAACTCTACATTTGATTCCTTTTCGATAACAGCTTTTTCTGTTTTCATATCACTTCCTTGAACAAAATTAACCTTTTTAACAAAAGTTTGATTATTGTTTTTAGAAGGTTTAGAAGGTGTATTTTTCTTTTTCAAAACAGATTTGCTGTTATTTTCCTTCTTAGCATCATTATCTTCAAACACATCACCTTGACTGGATGTGGAACTACTTGGTGATGTTGCCATAAAGTCTGCTAGCTCATTTTCACTAGGCAGGAATGAATAGTCATGACTAAGAGGAGGTGGAACTTCATTAAAGCCCTGGAAGCCCACACTGGTCTTGTCATTACTCTTCTTTAACCCACCCATCATGTGTTTCATTACAAAAGACGAATCTCTGAATTGACTCAATTTCTTTTCAAGTTCAACAATTTTGAGTTGTGCATCTGACAACTCTTTGCATTTTTCAGAAATCTCTTTTGTTTTCTCAGCCATCATGTCATGAGCTAAGTCTATGACTTGAAGTTTTTCATTTAGTTTGCAAGTTAAAGCTTCAATTTCAGCTTCACAACCTTTTATTTTCTTCAAGTATGACGATTCATTTCTTTTAACAAAAAAGTTTGCTTCTTTTATGTTAGACATCTCACTTACCAGACTTTGGTTTTGTGTTCGCAACCTGTCAACCTCACCCTGTAGTTCACGGCATCTCAAACATACTGAATTAGATTGTACCTCTTTCTCATGAACTTCTGAAGTTTCATCAGCAACAACCTGTTCAGATTCACTCTCTTTCTCTGCTTCAGCATCCACTTTTGCTTCAGCATTCTCCACTTGAGCTTCAGCATTTTTCACTTCAGATTCAGCATCACTCACAGTAGTTCCAGCCTCATCAACTGGCACTATCTCTGCCATGAATGCCTGAGTGGCACTCTCATTTCCCTGATATCGCTTTTGTAATGCATCCCACATATCCTTTGAATTAGTGTACTTTTGGAAGGTATGCTTGATGCTATCAGGTAAGGACATTTTAATGGCTGCCAAGGCTCTCTTTTCAGCCTCATACATTTTCTTTTGTTCGGCATCCATATCAACATAAGCAGTTATACGTTGTCTTCCCTCAAACTCATGAGTTGGGTTCACATACCCATCGTCTATGCATATCCACATACGCGTGTCCTGGTACTCAACAAAAGATTGAAACCTATCCTTCCATGTCAAATAGTTCTCCACCTTCATCATCTTAGGTGGTTTGTTTGTCGTGCCTACCTCATGTTCCATCCTTAAGAGTTCGTTCAATTTAGACATGTTCGACATTTCAACGTAACAGACTGATAAAACCGTACAAAATTTTTCCGAACACAGTGGTTACCAAATTACACCGTTAGAATCGTCTCGAAAAGACGAATCCAAAGATATATAATGTCGAAAACTGAATTCGGGATTTTCCAGAGTCTTTTTTTTTTTTTTTTTTTTTTTTTTTGTCGTAAAAATCCCACGAGTTCAACGGTACAAACGGCTTCTTCAGATGTGTTACAGATTGTTCTCTAAATTCGAAACATTGAAAAAATTCCTACGCTTGCCTTTCAAAATTCCACCACTTGTGAATCACACAAGATAGGATCGCACAAGACCCTTTGAAACGCACAAGGTCTTCTGGATCGCACAATCCACCAACTTTGGGCCAAACTGTCACTTTAACGGGCCTGGGCCTGATCGCACAAGTTTCCTGTTCGCACAAGCTGACTTTGGGTCGCACAAGAGTAATCCGGGTCGCACAAGAACTCCAAACGCACAAGATCCTCAGTCGTACAAGAATTCCAAACGTACAAGACCTCCAAACGCACAAGCTTAAAAATTTCAAATTTTGAATATCAACAGATCGCACAAGAGCTGATTGGGCCACCCAGCCACCCAATCCCGTAACAGCAGCAGCTGTCAACAGCAGCAGCTGACAATCCGGTCGCACAAGCAAAATCTCAATCAACACTTCTTTCCTTACACGAAATCCAAGCAAAAGTCTCCTACAAACACGAAAACAGTCAAAACAAATAATCAAAACAGATTAAAATACACGAATTTTAAGCTGTTCTTCAAGTGTTCTTCCTGTTCTTCCTGTTCTTCGTAAAAATCCAGAAAATTTAACACGAAATTTTCAAACAAACCAACTCAACCACAACTACCAACTACCAAATCAGATCAAAACTTCAGAATTTTGATCTGTTCTTCCTTGTTCTTGCTGTTCTTCACGAAAATTATGAATGAGACACCGAAAATTTTCACCCGAAAAACAACTTGAATCCAGATCTTCAGTCTTGAACCACGCACAAGAGCAAATGCTCTGATACCAAATGTAGGTCCCTGAATCCCGTTGGATCTTAACAAGACAGATAATCTATCAAGGGTGCGGAATCCCCTTGATTGATCTTCGAACCCAGAAACAAGAATAAGTAAAAGAACAAGAACTCGAACACACAAACACACAAACTTCCAAACTGATCTTCTGTGATTATCAAACCCTTAGAAGTGTTTTACAATCACTAAGATCTACAAGAACCTAAACAGCCGATTTCTGTTTTGTTCTTAAGCTCTCACACTTGAATGCTCTCTCAAGTTGTCTAAAGTGTCTCTAGTGTCTAACCTTAAACATGTAGCAAGAGGTTGTTTATATACTACAACCTCCTATACACGAATTGGGCTCTGGCCCGTATTACATTTGTTCATATAAACTTGGGCCTAATAGACTTGTTACAAACTTGGACTGATTGGGCTTCATAGAGCTCGTTTTTCTTTAAGTCTTCATGATCCAATCTTTTGTTTAATATCCAAAGACCAATCCAAAGCTGTTGTCATATAACATGCACCAACAATCGGCTAAACATTCCGTTAGGGAATCTGGTCTTGACTTTTCTGTGTGGTATCCATTCTCGTTCGGCTCTTGGAATCAAGTAGGCTGATGCGTGGCGATTAACAGTGGTGGGACCAGCTTGCAAAATCCAACCACTTCACCAACTTCATATTTACACAAAATGGTTTCATGTTCCTTCATCGATTGGTTATTCCTTTCCGTTCGTATCTCTTTCTCCAATTCCGGTTTCAATTAGTTCACAAGATTGAATGGCCAATTCTCCTACGTATCACAATTTTGAAACCAAAATGTCTCATAACCCATAACCCTTTTATACAAGTAGATTATAAATAAACAATCAAAAACAAATTTCATATATATTCATATTTTATACATACCGCCGCTCTATTGGATTTGGATCACTATACTCAAATGTACAATTATATTTATTCTTACTAGCCTAATCAAACCAATAAAAAATTGACATCTTTCTCTCATCAATCGTCTCTCGCTCTCACCGTACGTCACAATGCGACAATTGTTTTTTGTTGTATATTTATCACCTCACCTGCCTCATCCTCGGACGATCCGATCTCAATCGTAGTGTCATCCTCGGACAGTTGGACCTTATTCGTGACCCGATAGTGGAGACATCGAAGGAAACATGCTAAATCTATGGTTGTCCAAATTACTCGTCGCTCGCTTCTCGCTTGCCACTCGCTCGGAAAATTACACGCTCGAATATGCTTGTTCGGATTTTGCTCGATTGTAAACGAGCCAAACACGAGCAAAGGTCCGCTCAGTTCAAATCGGCTCGTGTGAACAGCCCGAATCAAAAGGTACATAAATTATTTTCAAACATTTTCTTACCCTACAAAATATATACACAACACATTAATTAAGATCAAGCATAACAGTCCTTTTCCGTTAACTTCCCCTTCCATACAAACCTCGAGTCCTCAACACAAATATCTCACCGGAAAGTGACGTAATCGCCGGCGATGATACGAGCGGTTATTGTAATTAACGATCAAGGCAAGCCTCGCCTTGTCAAATTCTACGACTATCAGGTTCTTCAATTCTCTTTCATCTCCACATCTATACAAACCGCAACAATCAGTTGTTATTGTATACCTAATATCTATCTCTATATCCATAAACTGCCGGATCATCAATTGTGATGTCAAATGCAAGGTTAGCCGGTGGAGAAACAACAGGAAATTATTCGGAACATATACGGAGGTCTGTTTCAGTTTCCGTTACGATTATTTGCTTATAATCGTTTCAGTTTCAGTTATGATTTTTTTGTCTGTTCTGTTTGTTTTCATGTGAATATGATTCCAATGCTTAATTGAATACATATGGAATGAGATGGTGAAATTATTGTGCATACTGTGTTGTGGATGTTGTAACTTGTAACCCTAGGAGTTGTTGTTAGATGTGGAGTTGAAGTTTTGATAGAGTTAGTTAGGAAATTTGCGCATGATGTGTTCTGTTGGTCCGATCTGTTTGTTTTCATGTGAAAATGATTTCAATGCTTAATTGTGTGAATATGGAATTAGATGGTGAAATCATTGTGCATACCGTGTTGTGGATGTTGTAAGTTGTAACCCTAGGAGTTGTTGCTAGCGGCGGAGTTTAAGTTTTGATAGAGTTAGTTAGGAAATTATGCGCGTGATGTGTTTGGTTGGTCGTTTGTTTTCATGCGGAAATGATTTCAATGCTTATTTGTACGAATATGGAATTAGATGGTGATATTATTCTGCATAATGTGTTGTGCACATTGTAAGTTGTAACCCTAGGAGTTGTTGCTAGCGGTGGAGTTTAAGTTTTGATAGTTAGTTAGGAAATTAGGCGCATGATAGAGTTAGTTAGGAATCTGCACATGATGTGATGTATTGTATATATGGAAGCTTTTTTAATGTGGATTTCGCAGATCAGGTTAATTTAATCTTCATTTGTCTGTACTCTGTACACTTTGTGTTGCCTAATAAACAAGGAAAGTTGCAAAGATGAGTGTTGTTTAACCCTTTAACTTTAACTGAATTGGGGTTTAGAAGGTTGATCTGGTATATGTTTGATTAGTTTACCAGTGATGATCGTTGAGGTTAATTTGTTCAAAGTTTTGAATACAGTTCTATGCAGTCGAGCTGAGAATGTGAGCAACTTTGTTCAGGATTCAACTTTTGGACCGGTATGTTATGCATTTTCTATTCCGTTATGTATGTTGAATAAGGTTGGGTGTCGAAACCACTCAGATAACTAGCTGTAATTTTTGGCCTTTTCTCATTGCTTATTCTCTTTTTATGTGCTTCATGAAAACACTCAAACATCATATCTAATGCTATGTAATTCAATATTTGTACACTTTTTTCCCTTTACTTTTCCTGCCTTTGGATAATAACAGTAATATATAAAAATATTGACTAGTGTTGATCCTTCTGTATTCACAATTAGGATGAAAAGATAGTCCTATTTTTTAAAGTAACACATTAGGAGCCATCATTCTTCACAATAAAGTTTTATATACGTGCTCAAATAGGCTACAGCACTACCCGACGACACAATATTCCAAAAATGTCAGATTGAGATTAGGGGAAATATTAACCTTGTGAATTGCATTTCTTGCCATTTTGCTTGCTTAGTATCTTACCATTTCAAGTCCTTCAGTAATTACAAAAAGGTCCCTCTATGTGCAGGATACCCGACTTGTATACAAGACCTTTGCTACACTATACTTCATTGTCATATTTGATGAGTCTGAAAATGAACTTGCTATACTAGATCTTATGCAAGGTATGCCCAAGTCTTGACACTTAATGTTTTTTATTATTATAATTATTATTTTCTGTATGTAGCAACCAACTTTAATTTATGCTCAAAATAGATACCAAATTACAGCTTTCTGTCAGTTTTAGCAACAAGCCTGATTGTAACTGATTTTACTTGTAAACTGATGACGTGGCACTCGTTGATGCAATGCCAGCCACCACATTAAACGCCACACGTGTGAAAAAAATTGTTTATATGAAAAAGACAAAAAAATAGATGTTTTCCAAGTTTTAAAAATCATCCTTTTGAAAAACGTATATTCAAAATAATTATGTAAAGTCACACAAGATCCATGTGACCTGTATACTAAAATGACATAAAAATGTCTAGTCAAGTGATTCTTTTTTAAATCAACAAAAAAGAAATACAGTGTGCTACCATTGAACATGTAATTCATTGCTACAAACATGGTTGCTAAAATCAGTATCGAAGTGTAAATTTGGTTCCTATTTTGCCTATAGTTTTAAGCTAGTTTTAAAGTTGAAAAAAAATGTACAATTCATTTCTATGTTATGCAATTTGCCCATATAAAAATCGTTTCTAATCTTACATTCTTACTTTAGGTGCTTTTAGATTGTCGGTATATCGGGTGGTAATTTGTTTTAATATCTTGAGTTTCAGTATTTGTGGAGACGTTGGACAAGTGTTTCAGTAATGTGTGTGAGCTCGATATTGTTTTCAATTTCAACAAGGTTAAACTCTCTCTTTTCCTAGATTCCTTCCATGAGAATGATAGTGAAGTTCACTTATTTTCATTATCTTATTTATATTAAAAAACATATTTTGTTTTTTTAACCAGTAGGATCACAGGTAAAACGCAGCTTACTTATTAAATCTTGCAGGTACATACCATACTTGATGAGATTATTTTGGGTGGTCAAGTTGTGGAAATGAGTTCTTCTGAGGTTGTCAAATCAACCGACGACATTTCTTGGTCTCTCTCTCTCTCTCTCTCTCACACACACACACACGCAAACTTGATCTCAAACTATGTGTTATGCGCAGGCTGGAGAAGAACCCGAATTCTATCACGAGAGTTTCAAAATCCATATCCGGTTGGCAGGGACGATAAATAGACCAAGTGTAACTTGTATCATTACATCGTTTGAATCGGATATTGTCCCGTTTCTTGTAGCGATATATATGGACTATGTGTGTTTATTTCCGGACATTATTATTTATTCGCGCATTGTGTTACCATATACCACATCAAATTAAAGAAACCCCCATAAATTATCTCAATTTGTTTCTATCCAAAAACGGATGAAAACAAGATCCATTACAATTTACAATTCCACAAAAGAAAAAAACACCCACCATAAACAACAAAACCGGGTTTTTCTATCTTTCTATATTGCAATTCGACGTCTCTATCAACGAAAAACAAATAATCTTTTTTCTGTATCATCATCAACAACTTCGACTTTTACCTGCCATGGTGGGTTGGGGGTGGGGTGTACTTAGATGCATTATTAACAAAGAATCAATCTGTCCATTAATACTCATCTTGCGCATCCAACGGTTCGGGAAACACATCCTTTGATTGCTTTCGGTTTGAAGAAGAATGATCTCCACCGCCATTATGACCACCACTCCCCGACTGGGATCCGCTCGTCCCTGACCGCTTAAGACTACTGGGTCCTGCTGCTGTCACTACGTCAGCAGAACTCTGCTGCCGCCAGCTACTAAACAAAGCAGCATTCCAAGAACCCCTAGAAGACGGTGTACGTAACCTAGCTGAGCTTCCACTTTCTTCTCTAACCACCTTCAAAGGGTTTTCTAAAGCTTTAAAAACATATCTCATTAGCGGTCTTCTGGCAGGCTTCGGGTTGAGACAAGATCTAGCAACAACAGCCATGGCCCACACTTCTTCTAACAAATCTTCGTCTATGATTAACGAGGGGTCCACAATATTTGTCACAAGTTCTTTGTCGTATATGTTAATATACGGAAGTATTCCTTCTAGCAACTCTTTTGTTGTTGATTCGTTTGATGCACTAATTCCCATTTTGCCCGTTACAAGCTCCAGTAATACCTTCCCGAAACAGTAAACGTCATACGCGCATGTGGCGGTGGCTTGCCCTGATATCGAAGGTTTAGAGTCACAATCAACACCTCATAGTTTTGTGATGATAGTAATTAAACAGTTGTATATTTTAATTGAAAATTGGATATTAAAAACACCAAAAGAACTAGAAATAAGATCAAGAAACATACCAGAAGCACCTTGTTCAGATGTCCTGCATCAAACCAAAGACAAATTTCGGGTTAAAACCTCAAATTTTAATAATTTACCACAAAAATGTGTTTGCTTTCTTATAACATAGACGACCGATATAATTAACTTCTAAAATAATATTTATATAAAACGGCAGTGGATACTTTATTGTACTAGTTATAGTGTTCTTGGAATTCAAGTAATAACTGTATTTGGTATCCAAAATCCAACAAAAACACCAACCAAAAAAGTTTGACCAAATCACCAAAGTTACCAAAGAATTCCCAACAAAAGTCAAAGTCGTGCATATAAAAATTGACTTCGAAATCCTACTACGTTTGACCTAAGGGTTTGCACAGTTGCACTTGAATCTTGATTATATTTTTTCATGTTTTAACTTGTAGTATCTGAAATCATCATCATACCCTACCAAGGAAGTTCTTTCAAAGATGCATACTTTATATGTATTATTAAGGGTTAGCTAACCGACATATATCCATTTTGTCACGTAATTCACCTAATAAAACCACAACTAAACACGAAAAAAACATGCAAAGACCAAATAAAGACAAGCAACCGAATTCGACCTTAAAACAACATAAAAAAACCCTTCTAATTATAGAATTTGGTTTGGAATTATACCCTAAACACAAAAACAAGATTCATTTGGCATATAAAGACAATTTTCTTGATTCTAATATTGAAACAAAATAAACATGTTTTTAGGTATTGAGTACTTACTGCGGTAATCTGAGCAACCTCGTGAACCGACTTGAATGACTGTCACCTTCTTGAACGCACACTTCGCTTAAGCTCCCTAACCGCACCTCATATTTGTCATCAAGAAGTATACTGCTGGCTTGAACATCTCTTCATTTAACAAAAAAAAAAAAAATTAAGGAAAGAAAAAAAGATGCCTAATTTTAACAAGATATATACCACTAAAAAGACAAAATTTCATGATATGATGTGTATTTTTGTCTAAAAATATGCATAAAGGGAGTTTCTTCTGATTCGTTACGTGCATAGCCTCCAATTATAGTTTTTCCATCTTTAGAAAATGACTAATTTCATAACCTTCCAAAAGTTCAAAATTTCATATATGTGATAATATCATATTTGCCCTTTAGAAACACCAAAAATGTCACGTGTATTCATTCTATAGTATATAGAGTTATTCACTTAATAAACGCATAGGAAAACAACGCTATAATCCTGAAACACCACAACGCGTTACAGTCCATTTCTTTATTCAATACAGTAGCTTGTTATAAGCAACTGATTTTGTTTTATTAACTTAAGGATGCGTAAATATAATATTCTTTAGCGTTTTGCAAGGGTAAAAATAATATGAAACAATAAGGCGATATATATAAACTTTTGACTTTTATGAGAATATATATGAAGTTAATACGTATTTTAATAGTGAACCATTATTAGCAACCATATACGTAATAGTTTAATACATTTTATACGAGACAGATCGATATAAATACTATTTATGCATATTTTTAGATGCAAAAAACACATTATATAAAACATATCGTATTATACCTGTGAACGAGGGGCGGGTTACATTCATGATGAAGGAAAGAAAGCACTTCAGCAGCTCCTAACGCAATTTTCAATCTCGTAATCCAATCCAACGACTGTAAACTATCGTCATCTTGATCACTTACCCTATACAAAGAACTCGACAGATCACCATTCGGCATGTAGTTATAGATCAAAAACTTTGCATTTTCATTCTCCAAACAATGTCCCAAAAGCGGCACTAATCGAGAATGCGCCACCTTGCTAAAAAAATCCAATTCCACCATGTACCCGTCCTCCTTCCCGGACCCCACATCAAATCGTTTAATAACTACGGGTATACCACCATCAAGAACACCCTTATAAAGATCACCCGAATGACCATGTTTGATCAAATTTTCGGAACTAAAGTCACTGGTAGCTGCGAGAATCTGCTTATACGTGAACGTGTCTCCCAAATTTGATAGATCCAACGCTGCCGCTCCTTGAGGTGGCGGCGTTGCGGCGGTCGGGGTGGGTCCCACCCCTGTTCCTCGTTGACTAGTCGTAGGTCTTTTCCGACAGCATACAACCGTCAGTAACACAATGATTGCCAGAAGTATAACTAGCCCAACACCGCCCAAAACCGCCGCCAATATGATCCACTTTTTGTTGCTTTTATGATCGCGAGGTGGCGGCAATGTGCCGTTTGGAAGCCCGAAATTATCAAACCGTAAACCCTTTGACGAATAAAACGTTGCACATTGTTCAACGGTTCTCTGAGACGTTGCGTTTCGAAGGCAGTTTCTGTTTAAGGAAACAACCCTGCGTGCATAATCTGGTACCTTGCCTTGCAAGTAATTATAAGACAAATCCACTGTGTTATACCTCGTCAAAACAGGAGTTAAGTTCCCGTAAAACATATTATGTGAAAGATTCAACACCCCAGAAGTGAAATTACTCAAACTACCATTTGGATTGAGATTCGGTAACGAACCCGTGAAATTATTACCAGACGCGTCGAGAAAACTCAAGCTCGGAAGTGACCATAACTCGTTAGGAAGATCACCGGTGAAGTTATTATGATCCAAAACCAAAGTTTCCAACTTACTTTGAGACGAAAACAAATCACCCGACAAATTACCGTTAAGCAAATTCTTCCCAACGATTAATCTCCGTAAGCTCGTTAACCTCCTGAATTCTACCGGCAGTATCCCGCTAAACGAATTGAAACCCAGATCAAGAACATATAAACTAGTAACATTACCTAATTCTGTAGGTATCGAAGACGAAAAACTGTTACCCGAAAGATTCAAGAATTGTAAGTTCGGTAAGTTACCGAAAGACCCCGGAATCACCCCGGATACATAGTTTAACGACATGTCTAACGAAGTAAGATTAACCAAAGAACCAAAAGATTCCGGGATCAACCCGGTGAGCAAATTTTTCGACAGATCAAGAACCGAAAGACGCGACAACTGACCTAAATCCTCCGGAATACTACCTGTGAGGACGTTACCAGATAAATACAACTCGACAAGATTCGACAAGTTAGCGAAACTAACAGGAATAGCACCAGAAATGTTACAAAACCTAAGATCAAGAACCTGAATTTTTGGGACATCAAACCCTAAATCAACAGGAATTGAACCGGGAAGGGAGAATCTTGAAGCATTAAACAAGATTAAATTAGTTAAATTGGCAAGAGAATCAACAGCAAATTGAGGGTTTTTGTTACCAATTCTTGTCCTCTTAAACCCTGAAATATTAATCCCAATAACACTACCATTTTGACATGAAATACCCACCCAATTTACACATGGGTTTGATTTAATAGGCCATTGTTTTGATCTTAACCCTAATGTTGACCGAAGCTGCAGCAGAGCTGCCCGTTCTGCCCGAAATCTAACCAACCCAGATGCTAGTTTTCCTTGTTGTTCAAATGTTGGGTTGAAAAACAAGAACAACAATAATAATAATATGATGATGATGGGATTATTGAACATGATTAGGATGTTTGAATAATCATTCGCATTGAGAATGATAATGATAATAATGGGAATGTGAAAATATAGTGAGAATGAATTCACATTGTTTGTTTGTGGTGGTACCTTGAAATTCCGGCGAAGTGGCGGAGATCCGGTGGTGGGGTGGGGCACGTTGACTGAAGCAAACCTCTGTTGGGTTGTGTTGTTGCTGCTCTATATATGTGTGTGTGTGTGTGTGTGTTTCTTTCTCTCACTACACTGAGTTTCTCTCTCTATAGATACAGATGTGTTTATGTATGTATGGTATTCAGCATCAGTACAAAAATATGTGATTTTCTTGATTTAACTTGTTATTGTCTAAATCTTATATTATTATATTATATTTTATGTATTAATTAATTAATTTATGTATGTGTGTTTGTTCACGCGATGTGACGTGAAACACGAACAATGGTGTGTGATAATCACGTAATATGTTAAATTTATTTTAATTTAAAAGATTATAGCAATATTATACTTAAAGAGAATAAAAAATTGGTTTTTATGATGTTTTTTTTTTAAATATTAACGTGTGAAAAAGTTATGGGTGTTTAAAAATCGTGAGGGTAGATAATTTAAAAGTTAACGATATGTTTTAAAAGTTGAAATTATTTAAACTATTAAAATAATGTAAAATTATTTTTTTTGTTCTTGTTATATGTATTATGAGTAAGATTGTTGTACAAAAAATGGCTTAATATACTAAAGTGAGAAATGAATAAGAGAATTTTTATTATTATGATTAAATAGAGTAATTATAATCCCTTAGAGTATGATAATCACTTTAGAGTAATTACAATAATTACTTTATTAGAGTAAATACACGATTTTCATTTTTACATTTTGCAATTAAATATCATGATTAAATAGATGGGAAAAATTTTTAAAAAAAATATGTATTATAAGTTTATATAACGTGGTATATGATTAATTATGTTGATATTTCCTTATGTAATATTGTAAGATGATATAAGATTACGTATTCAATTTCATAATTAATGTTTACAGTTGGTCAATTAGCATTGATGATTTAATTTAATTTATCAGGAAATAAAATAAAATTTATTAATTTTGAATACGTAAGGATTAATGTAAGTAAAATAAAATTTATTAGTTTTATGAAGTCTGTCGATTTTCATGTATAATCGTAGAATAATTATAAACGACATTTCTCTGTCTACATTTAATAGGCATGATACTATATACAACTCGTCAATTTAAATAAAAATACTAAAAAGATATGAATATTTTAAATAAAAATACTAAAAAGATATGAATATTAAAATATTATATAGTTTGGCTTCCGCAAAATTAAATTGAAGTTTCATGTTTTAGAACCCAACAACAATTTTGATTACAAATATATTTAATAGAAAAGGTTTGATCGACCTAAATGTATTTAAAAAAAAAAAAAAAATGTATTTATACTGAATTTTATATGCAATAAGTTATTATTATTATTATTATTATTATTATTATTATTATTATTATTATTATTAAATATAAAAGATGTTAATCAAAGATTTTGGAAAGTTTGACATGTTTTGCGAAAAGGAGTGGTAACGCTGGCAGTGTAATTTTTTTTTTGAAGGGTGACTTTCTATGTACGTGACTCAGTGTCACCGGGTTCTTGTCGAAGACAATCCCCCGTCAGCTCCGCCCTCCGGCGCGATGTTCGATTGGGCCCCGGCCGTCTCGTAAGCTGACCTTCGCCCGGAAACCATACTGCCCCCACACGGGTAAAACCGCTGGGGTAACAGCTGGGTGAAAACCGGGTTGCCCTCAAGACCGCACCATGCCTCGGTAGGATACGATCTATCATTGGGACGTCCCGCCCCCTTTCGCCACAAGCGGGAGTCGAACCGGTGACCTCTAGGAGGACAACCGGCCCCCCAACCACTGGGCTATGAGGGAGGGATACGCTGGCAGTATAATGGTCCACAGCTTTGATTATTCAAAGCAGATCCATTAATCCCTTTTTAATAACCAAAAGTTGGCTGTCACTTTTATTAATTGCCACCTTTACAATTCTCACTCCAAATATAAGATTGCACTACATCTATTAGACCATGTGTAGTGGTAATGTGTTATAATGCCCCCACTATGGGGCATTATCTGACACGTGTCAGTCCAGTCAGCATGGGGGCTTTATTGCAAAAATGGCGTAGTGGGAATAATGCCCAAATAATGCCCCTTCCAATCATTAAACAAAAAAAAAAAAAAAAAAAAACTAACTAAATGATCATTGGCTGGTCAAACCAACTCCTTCTCCCATTGGCTACATGCAAGAATGGAATGGAGGTATGCAGCGTTTTAATAATAACGCCAAACTCAAATTTCAGATTTTTTTTTTTAAATAACGCCTAGTGTAATGGTGTTAGGGCGTTTTAGGGCGTTTTTTTTTTCAATTTTTTTTTAAAAATCACGCCCCACTACGCATGGTCTTATACACTGTAATCTTGTAAGGAAAATGCATAAATAACAAATTTTAAAAATAATAAAAAAAGACAACAAATCTCACTTTATTGAAACACATTTATCTATAAAATTGGGTTATATTCTAATAGTTAAAGTTTTTATATAAAAAAATTGGGACATTATTAAGTTATGAATGTTCTTAAAACTTCTAAAAATAAGATAACTTCAAAAAAAAATTGAACGTCCAACAAAGCCTTGCTACCCGGATATACCCATAGGCAAAAGGTTACTCACGCCCCCGATGGTAAATAGCACTGGTGACCCGGTTCGTCATCAATTACAAGGAAAACCTGTCGTCCGAATGCCTACTGTCATACATAGTTTTGAGTGTTTTATAAAAGGTAAGAACCAATTGAAGCGTCTAAATCAAAGTGAATTGTTCGATTATCTAATTATAACTGATGTATAGAACATTAAAATAAGTGACACTATAAATAGTTTTGAGTGTTTATAAAAGGTAAGAATCAATTGAAGCGTCTAAACCAAAGTGAAGCATTCAGTTTGATCCAATTGAAGCGTCTAAACCAAAGTGAATCGTTCGGTTTGATTGGTTTAAAGATTTAACAATCTGAAAACCTAGATTTAATAGTTTGGTTCACGTCCTGAGAATTTGGTCCAACGGTAAAAAGGTCTGTCATTGTTGATTATCTATGCATAGATCTATATATTATATTCAAAGTTATTTTGGATTATATTTATGTGTATTTTGTCGATGAAATTATAAAATTAAATAAATCAGCTATAACAAACTATATTTTATTGATTTGTAAATTATTTAAAGACCACTTTTAAAAAAAAAAATATTGTGATAGCTTTTACTTGAGTAGCTTGATACTAAACCCTCTTATTTTGTATAAATTTTTTAAAATATTTAAATCAGTCATAGAGATGATGTTCTTAATTAGAGTAAACTGTAATCCCGCCCCCTAGCTCACTTGGCAATCCCCATGTGGTTTGGGTTGGGCCGGCTTCCTCCTTGGAGGTCGCCGGTTCGACTCCCGGGTGTTGCATACGGGGGGTGGGACGTCCCAATGATGGATCGTATCCTACCGAGGCATGGTGCGGTCTTGAGGGCAACCCGGTTTTACCCAGCTGTTACCCCAGCGAGTCTCTCGTGTGGGGGCAGTATGGTTTCCGGGCGGAAGTCAGCTTACGCGGCGGCCGGGGCCCGATCGAACATCGCGTCCGTAAATGCAGGGCTGACGGGGGAATGTCTTTGACATGAACCCGGTGACCACTGGTCCAGTACATAGAAAGTCACATTCCAAAAAAAAAATTAGAGTAAACTGTATTTTTACTCTCTGTGGTTTGGGGCGCTAACACCCTTACCCCTTTATTTTCAAACTCTCCGACAAGTCTCTGAAGGTCATAGACAGCGAAGAAGGAACAAATTGAAAGTGTAGATAGAGTAGTTTAGATGTCGGGCGATGTTCGGCCGGAGTTACAGAACTCCAACGTGCTTCCGACTCGGTCCCGGTGGCACCAGGTTTTGCTCCAGTAGTCGAAATATTGCCGGAGCGGTCAGGACATCGCCGGAGAAAACAACTTTAAGAAAACAGGGTGTAAACCTTTCACCATAGGTAAAGCACATAGGGTACAACTGAAGTTTACTATATACATATGAGTAATATTATAAAAATGCCCTTTTGATAAGGTTACAGTTTTACTCCTAGGGGCTACATTGATGCAATTGGCCAAACGCGAGGGGTAAGACAACAAAGGGTAAAATTGCAGTCTACTCCTTTAATTATTAACATATTTTTTCCATTCATGTAATGATAAATTAAATTTTTAATCTTAGTCTCACTGAAAGCAGTTCCTCAGTCTCTTAGGATAGATGTAATTGTTGTCTACATCCCATTTCACCCTTCCAAGACTCCTCCAATAGCTTAGACTGTGTGAGATTCTATTAGACATGGTTGTTGATATTATAATTTTTTTAATATTATTAGGTAATAATCAAGAAACAAACTTTGAGTGTTCAATTAATGATAAAATAGGGTATTTAATGAGTAACAAAAATACAACAGTCTTAAAGATATCATTAACATGTAAACTGCATCTATATCATATCATCATATTATGTAATACAATAATTAATTTAAAATTGTTAAATTTTGTAGATGTGATGGAAGAAGATTGAGTTGGATCAATAATGAAGTCAAACACTATGCAGGTGGGGTTAAATAATCAGATGGTGGTCGATATACAACAGTATCCTGCACCACCTACCAATCCAATCACCCTTCCTTCAGTTCCATGCTTCACCATCAAACATAGAGACAAAGGCCCAGATATTATTTTGATAGGCCCACCTTTTCATCTACCATGGTGACAATGAGCTCGGTAGTGGTGCACAAATCGGGTATTTTTAAAAACCGGTTCCGGGTATGGAACCGGGTTCGGGTAGGATCGGATTTTACAAAATCGGGTTTTTTTAAAAACCGGGTCGGGTCCGGGTTTTCTACCAAAAATGTATACCCTATATACCCGGGTTCGGGTAGGGTTCGGGTCGGTTTTATAAAACCCGGGTATTATAATACCCTATTTCCGGGTTCGGGTTCGGGTCCGGTTCGGGTATTCATCGGGTAGGGTTCGGGTATGCATCGGGTTGGGAAAAAACCAGCATCGAGTATTAAAAAAACCCGACCGGGTATTAGTGCTTCTTTATATGTTTTAGTGGATGGTGCCTATTGAAATTTTAATGACATTTCTAAATCTAAATTCGATACTTATTTTTTTTGTAGTTGCTTATCGATCAAATGCAGACGGTAGACCCACTAAAAACATTAATAAAAATAAGCACAATAACGTATTATATTTGGCACAATCCATTTAAAAAAAAGCGTCAAAACGTAAACAAACTTGAATTTATGCCGAAACATACATAAAAATAAGCACGTAAACTCGAGGGTAGCTATATAACCGGGTATAAAAAAACCCAGTTCCGGGTATTTATAAAACCCGGTTCCGGGTATTTATAAAAACAGGTTCCGGGTATTTATAAAAACCGGGTTTCGGGTATAAACCAGGTATAAAAAAACCTGGTTCCGGGTTCGGGTTTTAGATCAAATATGAATACCCGGTCCCTACCCTATGGGTAGGGTCGGGTTCGGGTCCGGGTATAGAAAACCCGGTTTTTATAATACCCGGTTCCGGGTTTTTTTCCGGGTCCGGATTCGGGTTTTTTGTGCACCACTAGAGCTCGGTACTCACCGGTACTTGTATCGAAAATCCTCAAAAATGGTGGTACCGAAAATACCCTGTACAGTATGGTTCGGTATCAAAAATGTCAAACGTCGCTATTGAATCGATACCGAAAATGTTTCAGTTAAGGAAATTCGGTATCAGTTCGGTGCTGATACCCGGTACCATTTGCTCATCCCTAGTCTCATGGTTTAACTAAAACTACATAACATCCTACTATGTTATTGTCACGTAGTTAGTGAGTTTTATTAAAACATCATTTAACTATCACGTTTTAGTTCAACTGAAATTAAACAAACAGAAAAGGTGTGATTGATTGATTGAGAATGAACCCCACCACCTTACACTCTCACAACTCACAAGTGTTAGTGGTCTAATGCCCTCTCTGTAATTTTCAAGTTAAATGTTCTTTACGCTCGTTTTTATTCGTTTGTGTTTGAGACCAGTGTTCACGAAATGTTCGTGAACAACTGGATTTCCTTAAACGAACGAACACGAACATACTTATGTTCGGTATGCATTTGTGAACAGTTGTTCGCGTTCGTTTGGTTCGATTACAACCCTAAATATCTATAACTATTTTATATGTTATCTACTATATAATAAAAGAAATTTATAATGGATACGTGTCATTCATTAGAGATACCTATTTTTTTCTCGCCTCTCTCTCCTACTTAGTTATAAATACTTATTTTTATAATTAAAGATAAAAATTATATATAGATATTAATTAATGATAAGACTAACACAAATAGCAAATTTAAATTCGTCGTCTTTACTTTGAAGCGAATAAAATGCTATTTTATTCCTATAAATTTTTAAAGATATATAAAAATAATCTATTAACTTCACATCAAATTATCTTCAAATTATATAAATAAAGTATTAATAAATTTGAGTTTTCATTATTTACCACCGTTTTTTTAATTCCTCTCATCCTCAATTATTTACATGACATGTTATTCCTAAACATTTTTGTGTGTTCTTCTAGCTAGTTAACATTTATATAATTATGCATCCCTTTATTTATATATTAAATTAGATAAGATATTAGTCTGTATATAATATAGCCATATAATAAATACAATTGGATCTTTTTGTCATATGATAGAATCAATATATATTGTTTAGTATAACCCGTTATTTATTAATATTAATTTTAATGATTATTGCTATATAATTATTTTGTTTTCTTTTTCGCTTATCTCTTATTTATTTAATAATTCATTTTTAATTAGTTCTTTTGTTTTCTTGCTTATTTAATAACTATTTAATATTTCATTAATTCAATCACATGTAACACACAAGTTTCTAACATATTAATAAATAAATAATAAAGTAAAATGTTATAAAAAGTATATAGTACATCAAAGTTCATTGAAAAAAACATATATTGACAACTGTGTGTTTTAACCAATTACATTATATGTTTTCAAGCCGTATAATATGCGTGTTTATTCAATCTGTGCAATGCACGAGCTTTTAAAAATGTAACTTTTTTTATTACTTGGTATATAAAATTATATTTATTCAAAACTCGTGTAATACACGAGGTTCTAACCTAGTGATATATAATTAAAAGCAACATTAATTAATGAACACGTAGCCTAACTAAAACACATATACACGTTAAATTAGACACAAGTCACACAAAATGAACTACGTCCGAATCCTTTGATGGACATAAGACAAGTTAGTTCATTGCCTACGCACATGAACTAAATTAATGTTTTCCTGTGTACATAGAATACGAAGGAAAACTATTTTTGTATTGACGGGTGGTCCGTAGGACAACCCTTAAGTGCCTTAAAAAGATTAAAGTCACATGCTTTACACGGTTAATTGCTTGAACTTGGTAACTACTAGATGTTTGATGTTGCAGGTGCTAAAGTGCATAAGGAGCGGATTTTATGAAGTTGGGATATGGAGATTGGAAGTTGTGAAACAAGAATGGAGCGTGGGAACTAATGAAGGAAAACAAGGAAAAGAGCTTCAGCAGGCGCCGTAGCCTACGGTCCTTACCGTAGGTTACGGCCCTAATCCTTCCGAAATTCCATTGCCGTAGCCCAGTTGAAAGCCACCGTAAGAAATCAATTGGCACCGTAACCTACGGCGCCAGCCGTAGGCTACGGCGCCCTATGATGGCTTGTTGACCTGCTGACCGCCGTAAGCTACGACGAGCACCGTAGCTTACGGCGCCGACTGGAGTGCTTGTGTAACTTATGCAATTAATGACTCTTTGATGATGTTTTTTATGATCCTATCATGGTATTTTCGGTTATCATTCACTTTAGGGATGAATTTGGCTTGTGCTTGGAGCTTGAAGACTATCTTGAATCATTGTTTTCATGTTTTTAACTTGTTTGAAGATCAAGACTTGGTTTATGATGTTTGTTCAAGCCATGAGTGGCTAAACTTGTTATGATTGTCTTTAGTTGAAGGTTTGTAAGACTTTATGCTTTAATTTCTTTATTTCTAGAATAACAAACTTTATCTTTATGTTTGTTTGTTATAGTGTGTGATTAGTTGTTAGTAAATTGTGGATTCTTATGCTAATCTAGTTTGAAATCATACGTTCTTGGTGCCGTTGGCAATCGAGATATCATGGGTAGAATTAGACTTGGGTAAGGGTTAATTGATCATCGGGTAACAACCTCACGTTATAGGAATCTGAGTACTTAGTTCCCTTTCATCACTACAAGTAATCACACATGAACTATGTCAATGTAGTTCTTTCTAGTGGAATGATAGCATAAATGTCAAAGCAAACCAGAAACTAAAGATGGTCATTTGTCTCTAAATTGTTTACAACCAACACTTTTACTTTGCGATTAGAATAGTAATCTTAGTTTTAAAAATCAAATCAATCAATCCAACTCTTGAATTTAATTTTATTGCAATTAGTCTAATTTAGTTAATTTAGATACATTTCTAAACAACACATATTCCACAAACTCCCTGTGTTCGATACTCACTTACCGCTAGCTATTCGTAGTAATTGGATTAAATTTGATTGTGACCACGACATCACATCAAATTTTGGCGCCGTTTCTGGGGAGTAGTGTGCAACGTGTGTTATTTTTTATCTTTTTAAGTTTGTTATTTTTCTGGTTTACGCTGGGTGTGTTAGTGTGCAGGTATTTACAGGTGCATGCGTACTAGGAGCTCTCACAAGCTATCACCATTGGCATTTGATCCAGAAATTGAACAGACTTTGAGAGGAAACATTATTTTGCTAAGAGAAAACAAAATCAGCGGTTCACCAACAACACCTACTACACCAATTACACCACTTAGATACATGGATCCACCGCCTCCACCCACTACGGGTGAACTTACACCACCTTTCATACCATCACCAACACAACCTTCACCAAATACCACCATACCTAACACCACTACCGAATTTACTTCACCACATGATGTTACACCAACCAACAACACTACATCACCTATTACTACCCAAATTGAACCTGCCCTTACCTTTAACCCTTCTACTACAATTCCATCATTTTCCCACTTCTTTCCAGCTTCGGGTCAATCATCTTCAACCTATTCACTACCCCAAAGTTCAACTGTTGTTCATGCTACCTCTACATTTAGACCACCGAACCAATCGGGTTTTCAATATTCATCTTTTCCTTATGGGCAATATTCGGGTATAGGAGGGGATGGATATTATGAAGGGTACGAAGAAGAGTTTGAGGGATACGAAGAAGACGGATTTTACTATGGGGATGACGGAGGCAATTTGGGACCTCAAGGAGGAGTGGGTCAACAAAGTCAACCATTGCAACGAATTCAAGACGTGGGTAGGTTACTGGTTGGGGTACAACATGTTCGGCCACAAGGGGTACAATTGCAACGTCCTACACCGTTACAACAAATTCGTCCACAAAATGCACAACCTCAATTCCAAAGGCCAATTCAACAACAACCGATGCAACATCAATTTCAACCACCATTTGCACCTCAAGGGCCTATGCAAAGACCAATGGGTCCTATTCGGCCGAGAGTTCGTTTGGGTGTACCAAGAAGACATCTTCGAGAACATGCAAGAGGTATAGAAGCACATTTCAGGCCGGTAATCACTCATAATCCTTCAGCAGTAGTTATTCCTCACAATGATCAAGGGAGGACATTTGAAGTGAGAACCAATTCGTTACAAAGTTTGCCAAAGTATAAGGGTCTAGCAATGGAGGAACCTTATTTTCATTTAGAGGCTTATGATTCGATTTGAAACACTCTTGGGTGTCAAGGATTTTCGGCCGATGATGTCAAATTGGTATTATTCCAATTTTCTTTAGAAGACAAGGCTAAAAAGTGGTTTTACACTCTACCTTCGGCATCTATCTACACATGGGCGGAAATGCAACAAATCTTTTTGGATGAATTTTATACCGCTCAAAAGACAAATGATGCTAGGAAAGGGTTGAGAAGTTTTCAAGAACAATCTGGTGAGATGTTTCATGAAGCATTCGAACAGTTTAACATGATGATCAAGAATTGCCCTCATCATGGGATAGAGCTATGGGAATTGATGAATGCTTTTCATGAGGGATTATGTGCTGAAGATGCTCGCGATTTAATGTCTATCACCAATGGCACTTTTGGCACAAATTACGAGCATGACGATTAGGAATTTTTGAAGCAAATGGCGGTCACTTCAAAGAGAAAAGCTCAAGCATCAAGGAGAGCACGACCGACCATTACCCGACCTCAAGTGCACACGGTAGACGATGGTAACGTTCAAACTTCTAATCAAATTTATAATGTTTGTGCACTTTGTAATGAGATAGGGCATGCGGCTGAAAATTTCCAAGGAATGGAAGGGCAATATGAGGAGGTGAATGCGTTGCAAGGTCAAGGAGGGGGTGGTAGAAATTACAACATGAATTCCAATACTTACCACCCCGGTTTGAGAAACCACCCTAATTTTCGATACGGGAATCCCTCAAATCAAGCTAACCCGAATTTTCAAGTAAGTCAAGGTAACTTTGGTTCGCGCCAACCTTTCAATAATCAAAGTGGATATCGAGGTGGGAACAATCAAGGGCACCAAAGGCAACATCAAACGGGTCAAGAGCAAGGGGGGTCTTCGAGTGGAAATGAAATGATGGAGATGCATGCAAGCGGAAATGCAAAAGAGGTATCAATTGGATGATGTTCGTATTCAAAAGGACGAAGCCCGTGATAAAGCGATTCAAACTTTGACCACCCAAATGGGTCAACTCGCAACTAAAGTGGCGGACTTGAAGAAAAATAAAGGTCAATTACCAAGCGACACTAAGGTAATCCCGTCTCATAACTCTTCTCGAGGTAATAATATTAATATTAATCATGTAAGTGTTTTGAGAAGTGGGAAAGAGTACAAAACCAATCCTTCGCCGGATTTGGTTGATGGGGTGGTTGAAGACATAACGGGTCAAGAAAGTGAGGAAGAAAATGAAACGCCTATTATTTCTTCTAAAAAAACCCAATTTTGAAAAACCCGTTAATAATGAAGAAATTAAAAATAAAAATGAGGAAGGGGGATCTAGTCAAGTACCATTTCCCTCGGCTTTGTTAGATCCGGGTAAGAAAAATTTTATTTCAAAACGGTGTCCTCAAAAGGAAGAAATGTGGGAGGTTTTCAAGCAAGTTAAAATTAATCTACCTTTACTTGAAGCAATCAAACAAGTACCCGCATACGCAAAATTTTTAAAAGAATTGTGTACTCAAAAGAGGCAACAAAAAGTGCCTAAATTGGTTGATTTAACCGAGCGGGTAAGTGCGGTTTTGAAAGGAGATCTTCCTCCTAAGCTACAAGATCCGGGAACGCCTCTTATCAACATTCAAGTTGGGAACTTTCAAACTGTGAGGGCGTTACTAGATCTTGGGGCCGGAGTAAGTATTCTACCGGGGGGTTATATGACCAATACGGCTTTGGTCCATTGAAACGGGTCAAGACAACAGTGGTATTAGCCGATTTGTCTCATAAACTTCCACGGGGTATTGTGCGAGATGTTATAGTAAAAGTTGACGAATTTTATTATCCCGTTGATTTTCTTGTGTTAGATTACTCATCCGCGGACCCGATTCAACAACAAAACGTTATTTTGGGTCGGCCGTTTTTGAACACCGCTCATGCCGTAATTGATTGTCGATATGGTACGGTTGACATGACATTCGGTAATCGGAAAATGAGGTTAAATGTTTTTACTAACGGCTCTAATTCTTTTAATGGTGATGAGTGTTTTCTAGCAGACTTCATTGACGGATGTGACCCGCATGATTATGAAGAAGATATTTTGGAGTCGTGTATGTGTGATGTTTCTTTGCAGGTTCACGCATGTGCATTAGAAGTGGAAGAGAAAGAGCAAGAGGCTTTAGCGGTGAAGGAAGGAAGACCGCCATGGACCCACCAAATGGAGAATTTACCGATGGGAATCGATTCGGGTACAAAGCCTTCGTTAGAATGTCCACCAAATGTGGAGTTGAAAGAGCTACCAAAACACTTGAAATATGCATTTTTGGGAGAGAATGACACCTTACCGGTGATCATTGCTTCCAACTTAGAGGTAGCTTAAGAGGAGGATTTGTTGCGGGTATTGAAGGCTCATAAGGCGGCAATTGGATGGACGATAGCCGACTTGAAAGGTATTAGTCCATCCATTATCATGCACAAAATTATTACAAGTGAAGATGCAAAGCCAACCCGTGAAACGCAAAGAAGGTTGAACCCGAACTTGAGAGAGGTGGTAAAGAAAGAGGTTATAAAGTGGTTGGATGCGGGGATTATCTATCCCATTTCGGACAGTGCATGGGTAAGTCCGACTCAAGTAGTGCCTAAAAAGGCCGGTATTCAGGTAATAAAAGATGAACAAGGCGAGCAAATTGCCACCCGACCGGTCACCGGGTGGCGTGTTTGCATTGATTATAGAAAATTAAATGGCGCTACTTCAAAGGACCATTTCCCGTTACCCTTCATTGACCAAATAATTGAAAAACTTTCGGGTCAAAAATACTATTGTTTTTTGGATGGGTATTCGGGTTATAACCAAATTGCTATTCACCCGGACGACCAACACAAAACCACGTTTACATGTCCATATGGTACATTTGCTTTTTGGCGAATGCCATTTGGACTATGTAACGCCCTAGCCACATTCCAAAGATGTATGATGAGTATATATTCGGACATGGTCGGGGAATCTCTTGAAGTGTTTATGGATGATTTTTCCATCTTTGGCCCAAGTTTTGAGTCTTGTCTTGATGAATTGGAAAAAGTTTTAAAAAGGCGTGTTGAGACAAACTTGGTACTAAGTTGGGAAAAAAGTCACTTTATGGTTCAAGAGGGTATTGTGTTGGGTCATGTGATATCGGACCGGGGAATGGAGGTAGATAAAGCAAAAATTCGGGTAATTTAATCTCTACCCCCACCAAAGAATGTTAAGGGGGTGAGATCATTTTTGGGACATGCGGGATTTTATAGAAGGTTTATTGAAGATTTTAGTGTAATTACAAAACCCTTATGTAACTTATTATTGAAAGATGTTCCTTTTGATTTTACTGACGAATGTTTGCAAGCGTTTAATGTTTTGAAGGAACAGTTGGTGAAAGCTCCTATCTTGTAACCACCGGATTGGTCGAAGCCGTCTGAAATTATGTGTGATGCTAGCGACACGACCATTGGAGCGGTTTTGGGTCAAAGAGTTGATAAGACGCCGGTGGTGATTTATTATGCAAGTAAAACTTTGTCCGAGGCGCAACTGAATTACACCACAACCGAAAAAGAATTATTAGCGGTGGTGTATGCCTTGGACAAGTTTAGATCTTACATTTGGGGGAGCAAGGTGATCGTGTATTCGGATCATAGCGCGGTCCGATATTTGATGGAAAAGAAGGATGCAAAGCCTCGGTTGATTCGTTGGGTGCTTTTGTTGCAAGAGTTCGACTTAGAGATTCGGGACAAAAAGGGGTGTGAAAATGTTGTTGCGGATCACTTGTCCCGAATCCCATTGGAAGGTGTTGATGACCCGAGCGAGATTAATGAACAGTTTCCCGATAAGCAATTGTTGGCCGTCTCCACTTTTGTTGCACCTTGGTATGCCCACTATGTGAATTATTTGGCCAAGGGTGCAATTCCAAATTATTGGACGAAGAAGAGAAGACAACAATTTCTAAGCCAAGTCAAACAATACATTTGGGATGAACCGGATTTATTTAAAATTGGACCCGATCAAGTGATAGGAAGGTGTGTTCCCGAGACCGAAGTACTAAAGATTTTGACCCATGCTCATTCGTCGGCATTTTAGTGGGAACAAAACGGGTTATCGGGTGTTGTCATGTGGGTTTTATTGGCCCACAATTTTTAAGGATGCTTGCGAGTTTGATAGAAATTGCATAAATTGTCAAAAAGTGGGGAGCATTTCGAAACGGGATGAAATGCCTTTACAACCAATCTTGGTGGTGGAGGTATTTGATGTTTGGGGAATAGACTTCATGGGTCCTTTCCCAAATTCAAATGGGTTTTTGTACATATTGGTTGCGGTGGATTATGTTACCAAATGGATAGAAGCTATCGCTACAAGAACCAATGACCATTCCGTTGTGTGCAAGTTCATGCAAGCAAATATTTTTGCTCGTTTCGGTGTACAAAGGATGATAATAAGTGATGGTGGTTCACACTTTAAAATTTTTAATTTTGGGAAATTGTTGAAAAGATACAATGTGAACCACCGAGTTGCTACACCGTACCATCCGTAAACAAGTGGACAAGTTGAAGTGTCCAACCGTCAAATTAAAGAGATCCTTATGAAGACGGTGCGAACGGATAGGAAGGATTGGTCAAGTAAACTTGACGATGCGTTGTGGGCATATCGGACGGCCTACAAAACTCCAATTGGTACTACCCCTTACCGTATGGTGTATGGGAAGGGATGTCATTTACCAATGGAGTTAGCACATCAAGCACATTGGGCAATCAAAACTGTTAATGCGGATTATGACGAAGCGGGTCGAGTAAGGAAGTTGGAATTGAGTGAAATTGAGGAGATTAGAGATGAAGCATACTAATGTGCATCCGCATATAAAGACAAACTGAAAAAGGTTCATGATGCAAAGTTAAGAAAGAAGAACTTTGAAGTGGGTCAAAAGGTGTGGTTGTACAATTCGAGGTTGAAAATGTCTGCGGGTAAACTCAAGAGAAAATGGATGGGTCCTTATGTCATCCGGAGAGTGGGGAGATTTGGTGATGTCGATATTCAAGATGAGCAAACCAATAAGCAACAAACGGTGAACGGGCATCGGCTTAAACCGTACTTGGAAGGCAACGACATCAATAATCTCGAGCTCGACAAAGTGGGTTATATTCTACGCCCACTGGATAATGAGGAAGCTTGAAAGAGGCCCAGGTTTGGTTGTGTACATATGTAGTTTAATTTGTTTTGTTTTTGAATAAACTCCGTCTCTGTTTAAAACTTGTGTTCGAAACAAGTGTGGGGAAGTTCTTACGAATTGCCCGAACATTGTGTTGAGGACAACACGGGTTTTTAAAGAGGGGTAGGGGTATAATTTTCACGATTTTGAAAAATTATAAAAACCTTAAAAATTTTAAATTTAAAATTTAAAAAAATTGAAAATTGGCCGCCCCCTTATGCCCAGATGCCGTCGTAAGCTACGGTGGGGGGGGGGGGGGCGTAACTTACGGCGGCCCCTGAATAAGGAAAATCCTTTACGCCGCTAATAAACTACCTTACGGCAGTATTTTTGTTTCAGGATCACCGTAACCTACGGCGAGCGCCGTAGGCTACGGCGCGTATGGGGATCTCAAGGGTTTGTCGGCAGCTTTTTATATAAAAAAAAAACAAAACCGAAATTAATAAATAATAATTCAATTAATAAAAGTTGGTAACTTCCCCCATCCACATAATCGTTCCATCATTCCCATCCACACATCTTTCCTTCTTCTTCTTCACTTCTTCTTCTCTAAGAACCCTAACCAACTATCACCTTCAAACCTCCATATCTTCCTCAAATGTTGACTAAATCCAGTGATTCTTGAGCCCATCTTGGGTAAAATTTCACAAGGAATTCAGATTTATACTTATATTTCGAAGATTCCTTTGTTTGGTGGTCTAAATTGAGCATAGGGGGGCCAAAAATTTGGGGTTTTTTGTGGGTTTTTGTTTAAACTTGAAGTGCTTGTTATTTTCATCTTCCACAAGATCAAGGTATGCAATTTCCTTTCATTCTTTGAAGTACATTGCGGTTTCTAAGTTTCCATTCTTGTTTTTGCTTACACACTTGCTTGTAGATGATAGATGATAGGATTTTGTTGAACTATTGAATGTTTGGGTATAAATGTAGATGATGTCTAGTGAAAATTTTTGGAAAAACGCTAATTTGTATATACATCATGCCGAATTTTTGTTTGAAAGGATAAATATTTGGTTTTTGTACATCTATACCCATAATATAAAGCAAGTGTGGGGAAGATTGTGAAGTTGAACTTATTTGATTTTTGTGTGTGGTTTGCGAATGTGTGTAGGATATGGTGAGAACAAAGGAGAAAGCGGGAGCAAGTTCCTCTAGTCAACCGCAAGGGGAAGCACAACAGAAAAAACGGAGATTGGTTCGGGTTGGTGACCTGGACTCGGAAGAAGATGCACCTCCAAGGGGTCCAAAACCGGATTGGACATCCGGTTCTTTACTTGATCAACCCGAGGAGTGGCGTACCGATTTGTATCATGAATAAATGAATAAATTGCAACAAAGGAAAGAGGCTTTTATTTGTGAGAAAGAGATTCGGGAAGTGGATTTTGGGCCATTTGGGATAACGGCTAAGTTCAAAGAGTTGGGTTGGGAGGCGACGCTTAAATGTTATGACAATGAGATCAAGACAATGTATGACCAACAAGTTCAAGAATGGATGGCCACGCTTGAATGTCCTCCGTTCATGGCCCCAAGTAAGATGAAGCTCATTGGAATGTGTAACGGGGTGAAGGTCGAGATGTCATATGATTCCTTGCGCCGCATTGCAAAGTTTAATAGTAAATCGTCGAATCAATACATTTATCCAAGCCTTAAAGATCTTTACCACGAGCCCGAAAAACACCCCCAATGGCAACACATGCTCGATTACCTCTTTCTTCAGGGTACTACACACAGGAAGTTGTTGAGAAGAAACTTGCGAATGGAAGCGAAGTTATTGTTAGTGTTGTGTACATACAATGTCATCCCGCGGCGGGGTGATAAAATGGAGGTGAGATTTCAGGAGGTGCCGGTTCTATACATGTTAATGCACGGGTCGCCCATGGTTCCCTTCCGGTTCTTAGTGTTGAACAATATTTGGCTCAGTCGAAATAGTGGTGAGAGAAAAATTATACCCCATTGCCGATTGATTACGGCATTGTTGAAGAAGTATGGGGCGATTGGAGCCGAGGACAAAGGCTCGTATAAGAGGTTTAAGCCATTTGATATAAAGAATTTGGGACCAGGATGGGAGTACAAGGAGTCAGAAAGGTACCATAAGTTGAAGACCGATGGGAGACGGTGGAGAGTTTTGAAAGCGAATGCTAGGCCATTACAACCGGGCGAGGCTGATGAGCCTGAGGTGAGTGATGAGGAGGTTAGTGGTGACGATGATTACCGTGAGGACACATTCACGGTTGATGTTACGATGGGGGCACTGGCCCAAGCGGTTTTCATGGAGCAGGAGTACAGTCGGGATATGTTGGTAGTGCATTTGACTATGCACAGCAGGCTTATGATCCGTACTGGGCTCACACGGGAAACATGGGGCAGATTATTGAGCAGAGGCGACCGCCTACTTTTGGTGATTGGTCCGAACCCAATCAGATGCTTTTTGATCAACAGACTTATATGGGGGCCAGCATGGAGAGAGCTCTTAAACAGAGCTATGATAGAAATGAGCAGTGGAATCGAGCTCGTATGTATGCCCACCATGAACAAGTGAATAACCGTTACTTGGATGACCGTCAGAGACGTTTACATGATGCATGGCATGCGGGCCAACAACTTGTAGAGGACCCACCAGTTGTGGACTATACGACCTTGCCTCCATATGACGGTAGTGTGACGTATCCCACCCCACCATTGCACCATTCTCAATGGGTGGATCCACACACTATGGGTCATCAGTAGGCGAGTCAAGAGGGTGATCAAGGAAGCAGCAGCAGTAGCGGAGCATTTGGGTTTGGAGAATGGAATGACATGATGACTTCCATTTTTGGGCCTCCGCAACCAAAGTACTACTGACCAGGTCGTATCTTGCTCCTTTGTATATTTGTGTATATTTTTCATGTCTTATGTTTATGGTTGGGAGGTCGGGTGGTGTTTATGTGTTGATGTGATTTATGGGATGTGCTAGTCGTGGTGTGTTTTTAATTTTCATAAAAATATAAAAATACAAAAAGAAATTTGTGGTTTGAGAGTATTAGCGAAAACTAATTTTTTTTTGGTTAAAAGCGATCTTCCCTTCAAAACCATACATTGGGACAATGTATCCCAAGTGTGGGGATGAGGGGGAATTTTTGAGAATTTTAAAAATTTGTGAAATCAAGCGAAAATTGTCGAAATTTGAACACTTGATATTGTTCCACTTGACACACCGACACCCCTTTCTAGTCATTTCTTGGCGAGTCTTTGAGCCACATATGATTAGTAAAGATGCTTTCTTTGTTTTGAGTGGCGGTGTGTGTATTGTGTTAATAGAACTTGTGTACGAATTCTTGTTGAAGCCTAGGTTAGCATGCTTGTGAAAATGATAGGGGACTTTTAGGTAGCCTCGTCTGGATGTGTGAGAGTGTGGGATTGGTGGGTTGGACCTCAGACGTTACATATATGAGCTTGGTATTGTGAGGGGTGGGGGTTTGGTCTTTAGAAAGCCATGTTTGAGCTTTATACCATTCAGTTGTGACCCAAACTTACTTCTTACAAAGACTTTACCTATTGAGACGACCAGGTTTAGGAGATTTAGTATGTAGTATTGATGTTCTTGTATATTGTTGAGTTCATATGTCTTATATAAAAAAAAGGAAAAAAAGAGAAAAATACAAAAAGAAGCATTTAGTTGCTATAGAAGTTGAGAAGTTGATGATGTTTTGTATATAGTTGATGTTGCTTTGTTTAGTCGTAGAAATAAAAACCGGGTCGAATCAATGAGCTACTTTCACATTCCCACTATTTCCTACCTTTACACATAGCCTCGTTACAACCCATAGGTCCTTTTGATTCATAAGCATGCTAAATACTTAATAGGAGGAGACTTGATTTACATACAAGCTTATTGTCGCACAATCACACATTTGCATTGAGCGTGTGAGCATAATGTTGCTAATATTACTTGTCACCGAGAGTTTTTATGAGGGGTGTGTCTTGTGGTATGATAAAAGGTTTGTAGAAGGACGGTACATTTTAGCTTGGTTTGCATGATTGATTGCTTGTGGTTATGAAATGGTTTTTGAATGAGTTTCTTGGGATAAGCAACGGGTAAGTGTGGGATGTGACGGGTGGTCCGTAAGACAACCCTTAAGTGCCTTAAAAAGATTAAAGTCCCATGCTTTACACGGTTAATTGCTTGAACTTGGTAACTACTAGATGTTTGATGCTGCAGGTGCTAAAGTGCATAAGGAGCGGATTTTATGAAGTTGGGATATGGAGATTGGAAGTTGTGAAACAAGAATGGAGTGTGGGAACTAATGAAGGAAAACAAGGAAAAGAGCTTCAGCAGGCGCCGTAGCCTACGGTCCTTACCGTAGGTTACGACCCTAATCCTTCCGAAATTCCATCGCCGTAGCCCAGTTGAAAGCCACCGTAAGAAATCAATTGGCACCGTAACCTACGGCGCCAGCCGTAGGCTACGGCTCCCTATGATGGCTTGTTGACCTGCTGACCGCCGTAAGCTACGGCGAGCACCGTAGCTTACGGCGCCGACTGGAGTGTTTGTGTAACTTATGCAATTAATGACTCTTTGATGATTTTTTTATGATCCTATCATGGTATTTTCGGTTATCATTCACTTTATGGACGGATTTGGCTTGTGCTCGGAGCTTGAAGACTATCTTGAATCATTGTTTTCATGTTTTTAACTTGTTTGAAGATCAAGACTTGGTTTATGATGTTTGTTCAAGCCATGAGTGGCTAAACTTGTTATGATTGTCTTTAGTTGAAGGTTTGTAAGACTTTATGCTTTAATTTCTTTATTTATAGAATAACAAACTTTATCTTTATGTTTGTTTGTTATGGTGTGTGATTAGTTGTTAGTAAATTATTGATTCTTATGCTAATCTAGTTTGAAATCATACGTTCTTGGTGCCGTTGGCAATCGAGATATCATGGGTAGAATTAGACTTGGGTAAGGGTTAATTGATCATCGGGTAACAACCTCACGTTCTAGGAATCTGAGTACTTAGTTCCCTTTCATCACTATAAGTAATCACACATGAACTATGTCTATGTAGTTCTTTCTAGTGGAATGATAGCATAAATGTCAAAGCAAACCAGAAACTAAAGATGGTCATTTGTCTCTAAATTGTTTACAACCAACACTTTTACTTTGCGATTAGAATAGTAATCTTAGTTTTAAAAATCAAATCAATCAATTAAACTCTTGAATTTAATTTTATTGCAATTAGTCTAATTTAGTTAATTTAGATACATTTCTAAATAACACATATTCACAAACTCCCTGTGTTCGATACCCACTTACCGCTAGCTATTAGTAGTAATTGGATTAAATTTGATTGTGACCACGACATCACGTCATGTATGTTTTTATGTGTATAACTATGGGTTTGAAGTTCATGATATGTGTTGTTTTTCATTGCAGTCACTCTTTTGTCGTTTCTCCTGTAATCACATGCATTGTTTCGTTTATTTTTTAACACGATGTCGAAGGTTAGAGTGTCTATAATATTAGGGGTGTTCCACGAATCAAATAATGAATTTTTGAATCAATTGAATTGAATTTTTATTTTTTTAACCTTAATTCGTATTCGATTCATATTTGAAACTCGAATTCCAATAAAGTCGATTTAATTCAACTTCACCCCAAACAATAAATTATTTTACATTCACTTTTTAAAACTACAACAAACTAATTACATTTAACATAAAATATAGTAATCTGGGAAATTAATTATCAATATGTCAAACACCAAAATTTAGAAGATAGGCTGGTTATTGGTAGCGATTTAAGTTAGGTATTAATTAATTAAGTATCAATATGCCAAACACCACAGGGGCGCATATTGCAAGAAGAAAAGGGTATAACAATCATTTAGCACTCAACATTGACGGTAGGTTAACAGATTGGACGGAAACGAACCACGGGATCCTCGACCCTTCTCGAGAAGACACCTATGGAGAGGCAAAGTGAAAAGTGACCTAAACCACAGGAATGAGAAATGATGTGTTAAAAGTAGTTTAATATTTGTTAACTAAATTACCCTAATCTAGACACTAAGTTAAACTTTAGACTTTTAAAACTAAACTACTAACCGGCAAGTGAACCGATCGACTCTAGTAAAGTTAAGTAAGTCTGGAAATCGAACCCACGAGACTCTTTTGATTACGTAAATTAGACTCACTAGACTTAATGACTGACACGGCTAAAGCGTTTTTATATTTTGAGAGGGGGGTTTTCTAATATCCTAAAATTGCAATTAATTAAATACTAACTAAGAGGAACGAACTATTCTTGTTACTAGTGTCGGGGGTCTATCTGGAAGCAGTCTCTCTTCCCTAGGGATGGAGGTAAGGTTTACCTATATCCCACCCTCCCCAGACCCTACCATTAGTTTGCTATTTGGGGATTTACTGGGTATGGTTGTTGTTGTTGTTATTTAACTAAGACGAATGAACTACGACACAACTTGGAACTTAGGTTTAACTCAGATGATGATAGAACAACTACCTAGGTTGGAATCCTACACGAAATGGATTGGTATGACAATGTTATGGAACCAGGATCTTAAAATACCAAACTTACTGGATGACCAAACAGGATCCTCGACCCTTCTCGAGAAGACACCTATGGAAACCTAATAAGCTGTTATATTACCAGTTATTATGGAGTTCCTTACGGACTTTCCAATTATATTAATAAAGTACTCTAAGTTGACAATCTCCCTCACGGTATAAAAGTCTAAGGTAACTATAGTAATTTAGTTTGACTCAATTAGCAAGAATTGAAAGGGAAACTAATGCGGTCTTTTCACAAAGAACCTAACTTTAGTAATCTAACAACCTAGTCAACCGATAATCTCTCACCTCGCGTATATTAAGATTAGTTGAACACCTAGACCTACTTGATTCACGAATATAACTCCTAAGGTATTTTGGCCAATTAACCATAAAAATTAAAAGCACAATTGGTTATGATCTAACACAAACCTATTATATGAAAGACATTCAACTAGGCACATGTGAAGATAATAAACATGAAATCAAGCAAGTATAGATATGCGTACACCAAATCAAAGTTACTAAGTCTTTTCTTTATTAATAATCCATAAACAATGTCTATAACCAATAAAAGCTAGTAAGTATATGCGTACACTAAATCAAAGTTACTAAGTCTTTACTTTATTAATAATCCATAAACAATGTCTATAACCAATAAAAATCACAACTTTATCATGTATTCATCCTTCTTATGTAGTGAATAAGTTACTAGCCAAGAATCATTGTGGGAAGAAAAAGAAAAGTCATTAAACAAGTGCAAAACATAGTTTGAATGAGAAATGATAGGACCGTTTCGGTGCTCCCGAATGCTCCGACCGGCTAGTATGACTCCATATCTCGTGTGGAATCCGAGTATGAAGGTGACATGCACAAGAATAAGCTAATTAAACTGGTTTCTATTCAATATTTGAAAGCACAGAACCGTGAAACTAAATGGACAGAGTTTCCCCTCTGTTCCACCAAAAGATACAAATGACAAGACTTGACCCAATATTTATAGGCGAGCCCATTAGCATGTACTGCCTAGAACGAATGGGCCTTATGTGCGAATGGCACCCTGGGACGAATGAGAGGTCCAGTTCGTGCGAACCTGCCATTCGTACGAACTGGCATTATCATTACAACCTCGTATTGTCATATACTATTAACTATGACTCGATACATTGACACTAATGAACATGATTGATGGAAGCAATAAACATAATGCATTCATAGACTCCCCCTTGGATATTGCTGCAGTCAATCTTTCTCGTAGCCAATTTTCTTCTGAGTCTTCAAAAATCTTTGACAATTCTAAATCACAGACTCACCCTTACATCTTGATTCATAGACTCCCCCTTTCATCAAACTCACTCTTAGCAATCTCCCCTTGCTTTAAGCAATCTGTTGTTTGACAATTCAAGACAACTTATGAGAATCAACATCATTTTCTGGGTCTCCGATCTTCTGCATTTGACAATTTAACACCATTTATGAGAACCACTTGTGAGCTTTCTTTAGTTTTGACATGAATATCAAGCTCCCCCTATCAAACAACTACTAACTTAAAAATCTCAAAATTATATTTGACTTTTAAGCACGATTATCTTCATAAACCCTCACAGATAATCAAGTTCAACTTAATGACCTTGACTATCCAATTAACTACCAAGTCCAAATTAATGACCTTGGTTGAGAATTTCAAATTATTTTTATCATTTCAAATCCAAGTTTCAAATTAATGAACTTGTTATTTTTCAAGACATGTTCAGCATATTTTAGATTTTGAAATTCAGCTTTCCAACATCGGTTGTCGAAACATAAAGTGAAACAAAATCTTTTTGGATTTTACAAACTTTATGCTAAAACACTCCTAAAATCTTTTTGTAGTTTTATCTGTAATAAAATGCAACAACAAAAAATTTACAAAGATATTTTTGTTGAGTTGTGTTAGAGGATCATATCAGTTTTTGACAAATCACATGCACCGTTGATATACATAAACTTTAAGTTTTAATCAGTTTGCTTAGATTGTCAGTATACTGATCCACTTAATTTTTTCACACAAACTTCAATTGATTCAAGATACGAGATTAATGTTTTAAGAACTAACTTAATCGCGTGCCCCACCTCAGAATATACTCCCGTATCAAGATTCCCTAGATTCAGTCTTACAGGTGAATATACATAAATAATATTTGTCTCAGGGTTGTGCGAGGCCTTGAGAGCTCAGGTTAGAACTACCCTTCAGACAAAGAGATGAAGGCTCGACTTAAGGTATGTTCCACTTAGGAATCTTCTAAACATCTGCACTTGATTTATATCTTTCCATATTCTCAATTTTTATGCAGTGTAGGGGTTTAAACGCGAAAGCATTATACAAGGTCTAGGCCATTGCTAACGCAAAATCAGAAGACCAAGTATAATACCCCAGATATCAATAAGTATAAAGACCTAATATCTCAGAATTAGGCAATCTTTCAAACGAAATTTCGGAGTACTAAGTCCATATATCCGAGAGATGTTCCCCACGAAATAAGAGAGTTATTGATTTAGATTTATATCTCGAAATCAATTTACTACTTGTGTAAAAACCTACTGATATATCATCAGTGAGACCATTTATCACCTTTTAACGTTCCATTTCTTTAGCATGTTGTGATTGTATAACAACCCTCCTAAAATATTTCTGACACTCCTAAATTTATTAGAACACCCCTATACGTCCTAAAATACACCCCGTATACCAGTCTCGAATACCTTTAATTTTACAAAAATAAAATAAAAACAAAATTTAATGGCCTGTCGCGGGGCGCGACAGACTACACATAATCCCTCGCGGGGCGCGACCTAGTGCCACCAGGCGGAACTCTAGCGTGCCACGTCTCCTGCCATCCGTCAAAGCTATACCCGGCGATTCAACAATCCTAGGCCCTACACCCCTAGCTCACGGGCCGCGTAAGACCAACCCTTAGCTTTCGCGGGGCGCGAGGGACTACCGATCAGACCCTATAAAGGGAGGGCATCGACATTCATTTGCAGTCGTTCAAAATCTTGAAATTCTCTCTCAATTCTAAAGTAGTAGAAGTAATCTCTGGGCATAATACCCCCTAATTAGCGAAGCTCTGCCTCGTTGTAAGTATTATAACCCCCGGTTACGTATTAGATACGCTGCCCGATTGATCTAGTGCTCCGTAACGGCTGTCGAGACTCTGCCTGACGTAGTCGTTGGAGTTCTGTCTCGGGGAGGGTATAACTAATGCAAATATTGGGTTATTATACTAACGCGCGTGCATTGTTTAATTTATTAGATTATAACCAGGAAATCACATGGAAAAACCTAAAATAGCAATGTGAGTAATCTCCTTTTTGTAAACCTTTTTGAAAACTGTTTTTACAAAACCTCAATTGTTTTACACTATAATTAACAGTGATTGAGTATTTGTATTCTACAATTATCGTCGGTATGTTGGGGTTTTGTATACAAAATTTATTACTACACTGTGAGTAGTAGAATGACCACCAGTCATCGATTGACAGTACCGTGGGTGGTAATTAAGGTAGAAAAATAAACAAATGTAATTGTTGATTGCCCTCAATACCGTACAAGGATAAAACCTGTTGATTAAATTGAGATTCACTCACCAGTATTTCCCACTGACAAATGTTTTTAAACGCGTTTCAGGTAACAAAATGTGAAAGCCAAATAGAAGCCAGCTGGACAGCACTGAAGGCTTGGAAAAAGTGGCTATAAAAGTTACCTAAATAAAGAAAATGTTTTAATTCTATAAATTAGGGTTTATCCCTATAAACATGTTTGTAACAGAAACTTGTGAATTTCCCATGTATTTACTATTATAAAAATGTGGTATTTTACTCTGATAAAATATTTCCTAACTACGGTCCTGTTGTAAATTTCGCTGCCAAACTGATAAACACCGATACCACTGATATTGGCTCGCGGCCGCCCGATCCCAGGTAACTAGGGGTCGGGGGTTGCGACAGATTGTCTACTGATGTACTATCATTTCCTCTTTTTATACAAAACTCTTTTTGAATTTTTTTCATGTTTTTGACATTTTCAATTTTCAAATGTTTTTGAAATTTTCAATTATTTTAAAAACTATATACTTCCCCTAAAATTCTAAAACATTTGACAAACCGATGTGAATAGCTTTATCTCGCCATCCATTTCTGCTTTACATTCTCTGTTTAGCTTTTTTTTAAAGATTTGCTCGTTCGTGCGAATGGGGTAGGTCCATTCGTGCGAATGGGCTGATTTTGGAACGAATAGCATTTTGAACGAATGGGAATCTCCTCTTGTCCGAGAGGCCACTTCGTACGAATGAGAGTGCTGCCACTTCGTCCGAATGGGAGAACACTTTCGTACGAATGTGACTGATCCAATCCCAAGAACATTCCCAATCACATTTTTTCGATCCAGAATCTTTATTTCTGCGAATTTCATGATGAAACTTCACAGATATGCGCGAAAATCAATTCCGAAACTAATGATGTCTTCAATTTCAAATTCCATCAGTGAATTAACCTTCAATTGGATGTCTATTTGATGTTTTACGTCTAAACCCCCTAAAAACCCAAAAATTCATGAGCGTGGGTGATTCAATCAACTGTTAGATCGATTGAATCGGTACCGTAGCTCTGATACCAATTGAGATTCCAGGATCCGGCGGGTTTGAAGGAGTTTTGGCCCCGATAGAACCGATTCGGTAGAATATTATTGATAAAAAAGGAGTAGAGGCAGAAAGATACATAGGTTGAATGCTTGATTCATTCATACCGAAAGAGTTTACATCTTTTACAAGGTGGCGAAACTCTGGAGAAATTTCGCCAGCGTTTCCCCTCTGGGAACCAAAACTTGTCAAATGAGGAGCCCAAGTCCTATATTTATAGGCAATGCCCATTCTTCTGAAAGCACCTGAGACGAATGGACTCCTCTCGTACGAATGGGCTCCTCTCGTACGAATGTGACTCGGACGGATTGATGTCCCATTCGCACGAATGTGCCATTCGTACGAATGGGTACAAACATTACATAATAGGCCCGTTTTCATACTAATCTATACAATATTCAACACACGCTCTATCTAGCCTATTCGCATAGTGGCGGCCATACAAAATATGCGCCAACAAGAAAAGTATAGAAAACTAGAAAAATCGGAAGATGGAACCCGTTTTCTTCAATCTTAGATCTTTGTATCTTCACCGTGATGAAACCGTGCTTTGAAATCTTCAAATCTCTGAATATTTAGCTCCAAGTTCGTCCTAAGAAACTCTACATTCGTAGGGTTATGAGTTCTTTATGTTAGAGATCAATATATATCAATTTCCTAACACAACCTTATCAAAAGACGAAACTTTCTACGAAAATCAGCTCCCCGCGTCGTGCGGGGAGCATAGGGGTCTTGGTCGCGCGATGCGGCCATCACATGGACAAACGGGGTCAAACTTCCCTCCGCACGTCACATGGGGAGGACTCATTTCCTGGTTGCGCAACGCGGCCATGGTATTTTCTCAGATTTTGTGCCATTTCAGCTCTTCGATCCCCTGAACTAGTTTCGGTGCTCGGTTTTCTTCATTCCTGACTCGTTTTTAACCATTTTAAGCTCCTTTCAACTCCTGAGACCTGGAAATCACAAAAGGTTCAGTAATGTACACATTCTGACTAAAAACAAAACTAAATCTAAGGAAAATTGTACAAACTTTACACGGAAAACAAATGTATTTTGCAATACATCAAATATCTCCACACTTACTCTTTTTTGTCCCTGCAAAAGAATTATGCTAATGGAATCATAGTCAGGTTTACATCCAGTTTCAAAAATATAAACTACTTAATTAATATTTACTCACATGTTAATCGAGACTGCAGATGTACGATCCCCTAAACTCAACACCAGTTCTAAGCCCTATCATGTTTATTTAATTCGTGTGGTCAGTCAACCTAGGGTCTCACACTAAAAAGGTACAGTTCCACCTAATCCCCTCTCAAGCTTATGAAACAAAATAAACAGTCACTAGACTGTTTCCTAACCGTCTTATGCCAAAACCAAAAGAATTTAACATCAATATATTTTCCTTTTTTTCCATATGAGCACATAACTATACCTAACCTAGAGGTTGTTCAAACCAGAGTCACCATACCTAGTAATGACAACATGAGCTTCGGCATTTACTATTCTTTCTAACTTAACCTAGAGGGATTCTCGATCAGAATCACCATCCCCAAGGGAGCTTCCATAGGCGTCGTCGTTTATAAAGCCCATTTATTTATTTAACACACATTTTTTTTCTTTTGATAAAAAATTCTAACAGTTTTTACTTATAACGAAAATTCTTATACTATTTTTGGTGGTTTCGTTTTCCTATTTCTCCTAAGTGAGTACTGTAACACCTCGTAAAATCGTGCTCAATAATGTGAAGACACGTGTCCTAAACCCTAAATGTGTAAAAAGTTGACTTTGAAGGACTAAAGTTGACAAACAGTGAAAAGATGTATGCGGAGGGACTAAAAGTGTCAACATGCTAAACAAATGCCTCTGAATGACCTTATACGGTGTTCGTATTCTCAACGAGTAAAAAATTGGACAAAAGAAGCCGTTTGTGAAAACAAATGAAAGTTAGGGTAATAAAAGGATTAAAAGTGTCAACATGTCAATTCTTACCTCTGAGTGACCTTTTATCGAGCCCGGGGCTTCGTAATGTTCAATCATACTCTCGGGAATGCTTGATATTGATTATGAAAGGTTTTGGTATCGTTACATGATATAACTCCATGAAAAAAATGTTTTTTTTTTTAATTTTTTTCACCAGTTTTTTTTTTTCAAATTCTCTAACTTTTTCAGAAAAGAAAATTATATGCAAAAATTTACATAAGTGTAAAAACAATTTACATAAGTGTAACATGCGCAAAATATTTTTTTTTTCAAAAATTTTATTCACACTAGGGTAAGCAATCAAAAACTTGGCGGTAAATGAACGCAAGGTATTTTTTTACAGACTTCTTAGTTAGATATTCATCTATGTTTGTGGAAAAAATGGTAAAAAAAATCAAAAGGGAAGTAGAATTTCCATCAGAATTCTTAAGTTCTCGCAACTGAAAGGAGTTTTTATCTGGCCCTTTCCTCATTTTTTAACTACTAAAATAAGAAGAAATTTTGGATTTAATAATCTCAACTTTAAAATATTGGTCGACAATAGTCTTAACTAAGGAGATGTTTTGTGACAGTCCTAACTTTTAACCTATTTTTCATCAACGATCCCACACTAACTAAAAGTTAACATAGTTAGTTTTTGCCGATGTGGACTGCCACATAAGCAATCCACGTCATCAAAACTTTGCTACATAAACAATACACGTCATCCAAACTTTGAATTATACATCACATTAGCAGCCCACATTAGACCATGGGGTATGGTAGGGCGGGGGTTGGGGGCATGAGTTGACACGTGGAGTTCGAGCCCCCCCACCGGTGGGTGACGTGTCCGTGGGGTATGGCGGGGCGTGGGTGAACCGCGTGGCTTGGCAGTTTATTAAAAAAAAATACAAAAAATCAAAAAAATACACACAACATTAAAAAAAAGCCTAAAATTTTATTAAATTATTAAAAATTACATAATTCCTAAAAATTACAAAAAAAAACCAAAAAAAAAAAAAAAAAAAAAACCTAGAGCGTTAAGTAAATTTCAAAGAGCGCGAGCTTATCGAACGGCTTTCGCTCCTTGCCCCGAAACTCAATGTTCGCCACCGCCACCCGGTTCTCGTGGCTTAACTCACCGCTCAGAACGGCTTCGTAGTAGGCTTTGAAACTATCAAGCTTCGGCCGTAGCTTGCGCTATTTATGTTGGCACGCGTTTAAGTTGTGCCGGTCGTTTCCGACGTTATGTCGGTAGCTTGCAAAAGCTTCCGGCCAATATCGCGTTTCACCAGGTTGTCGGCCCTTCATTGCGTCAACGACGCTCGTGACGAGAGCTAGCTCTTCTTCGTGTGTCCAAGAGGCCATCGATCAAGTGGGTTGGGGTAGCGGGTTCGATCAAGTGGTTTGGGGTAGCGGTGGACAACCAACAAGTTTGTTTGGGTTGGGGTAGCCGGTGGGGTTGGGGTTATATATATAGTTGGGTGGGTGACTGTTGGGTTGGGTGAACCGCTTGGCTTGGCCAAACGGTTAGATTTTGAATTTTAAAATGCCCCGCTATGACCTAGCCAACAAGCGAATAGGAGCCGGCCACATAGGATCGCTAGCCCGCCCCACGCCCGGCTTTAAACTCCCGCCCCTTGGGCCACGCCCAAACCCAAACCCACCCGGGGTGGTGGCTTGGGCGTTTTCAGCCAACCCACGCCCCATACCCCATAGTCTTAGCAAAAACTTAGCAGGTTAATTTTAAGTTAGTATTAGATTGTTGTGGGAAAAGATATTAAAAGTTGGGACTATCACACAACATTTTTTAGTTTTGACTGTTGCAGGCCAATACGTCCAAGTTGGGTTAGTACAAGTGATATAAACGTTATGTACAAATGATCATATGTTTACAATCTATCGCCATGATGTCGTAAGCAAAAATTCGTACGGAAATGACAAAACTATATCAATAACATGGTCGAGTGGTTGATCAAATAGCCCAGAATAGTAATTCATAAAAATATGCATAGAAGCCGATGACTCAATCATGGATCGCCCATAAATGATATGTACAGAAATGCATATTACAATCGATGTTATGGATCAACCCATGCATCCACCACCGAAAGATTAACTCATACAAATATTAGGACTACAACATGTACAAAGTTGATGCCACGGTTGTGTCGTGCATCGACCATCCAATGGTCAGACAACGTGACGAGGAATGAATAAGGCCAGGAGCTTCACGGTTGGACCGCACTTCGACTGTCCAACCACTTGACAATTTTCTTTAGAATGAATCAACTTTAACATATACACTGTTCGTCATCGAACCATACCCAAACCTTTCAAATCAATAAAATATAAAATTCAAGTAACAAAGTCTAAGATCAATATCAAAAAATATATGACTGAAAGATCACTTAAAGAAAGTTTTATGGATATTTGTAAAAAAAAATAATACAAAGTTTTACAAATTTAAATTGAAGTTTTATAGTACAAATGTTTATAAATGTATGGCTTTAAACATTTTATAAAACAAAAATATTTATAAAATTAAATATTTTTATTAAAAAGGTAGAATTTATAAAAAAAATGCTACATTTATGATAAACTAGTTGGATGCCCCGCCCGCGTTGCGGGGCGCTAAGCCGAATATTTCTTAGTTTAATAACATGTACGCATTATTTTAGTTACTTGTGCATACTACTCATAACACGATCTCAAAAAAATTATATCGACTCAACCAATTAAACCAAAACACTGCCATAGTTTTGCTAAAAAAAAAGATGGCAAGCCTGAGCTGGGAGCAAAATAGTAAATTGTCATAAACAATGAGCGAGTGTCAGACACCTGCTTGACAAAAAAGTTTGATTGAGTAAGCCAAGTAAAATAAAAACTACTATAGTTTTGAAAAAAAAAATTAAAACGATGGCAAGACTCCAGATTTTAACTGAGGGCAAAATCATAAGTTTTTAAAAGAGGACAAACTCATAATTTTAAACTGAGTGCAAATTCGTAATTTTTAGCTGGGGGACAAAACCATAAATTTGTTTTGAATGGGGAAAAAATCATTGTTTTGAACTAAGTGCGAAACCGTAATTTTTAGCTAGGGACAAAAGCATAAATTTATTTTGAATTAAGGACAAAATTTTGAACTGAGGGCGAAATCGTAATTTTTAAAAGGGGCAATTATAATGATTTTATATTATACTAACATTAATTAAATTAAAACTAAAAAAAAAAAAAATAGGGCAGCCGCACATTTAACCCAATCGAGGGCAGCTACTATTACCCCTCATGGGTTTGTATACGTTGAAGGGACAAAACCATAAATTTGTTTTGAATGGGGAAAAAATAATTGTTTTGAACTAAGGGCGAAACCGTAATTTTTAGCTAGGGACAAAAGCATAAATTTATTTTGAATTAAGGACAAAATTTTGAACTGAGGGCGAAATCGTAATTTTTAAAAGGGGCAATTATAATGATATTATATTATACTAACATTAATTAAATTAAACCTAAAAAAAAAAAAAAATAGGGCAGCCGCCCATTTAACCAAATCGAGGGCAGCTACTATTACTAGGGCTGCAAACGAACCAAATGTTCGGCGAACAGTTCGTGAACTGTTCGGCGGGAAGTTCGTTTGTGTTCGTTTGTTTATTAAACAAACGAACACAAACAAGAAATTTCGTTCGTTTAGTTAAATGAACAAACATGAACAAGGGGCGCGTTCGTTTATTTATGCTCGTGAACGTTCGGTAACGTGTTCGTTTGTGTTCGATAGTTCATTAGTTTTCTTAGTTTTTATATTTTATTTAAATACTTCAAAATTCCGACAAATAAAATATTTAGTAAGAGTCAATGTATTATATATTTTGTTCATGAACGTTTGTTTGTGTCGTTTGTTAGTATTTGTGTTCATGAACGTAGTTTGTGCTCATTTGTGTTAATTATCGTTCGTTTTCATTCGTTGCCTAAAATTAACAAACAAACACGAACAAGTTCATTTCCTTAACAAACAAACACGAGCATAAAATCTTGTTCGGTAAGCGTTCATGAACAGTTCGTAAACACATATATTTCTTAACAAACGAACACGAACAAGGTCTTGTTCGTGTTTGTTTGGTTCGTTTGCAGCCCTAGTATTACCCCTCATGGGTTTGTATACGTTGAATAATAAGCAAATCATATCGAACGGAACAAAAACTTTGGCTTATCACTTTAAAATGCTAGATTTTATAATAAAAGGGTGGATACAAGAATATTTAATAACAGATTATTTTTTCTTGATTATAACAAATCCGTTATTTTCGATTTTTATATTAACAATCGTACTTTCAGCACTTTTTATATTCCTTCAAAGTTAGCTTTTCCAATCAAGGGTAACACGAGAATTGTTTACTCTAGGCAGTGACGGATACATGATTTTTTCCTAGAAGTTCATTTTTTTCCAGTAGTCAAATTTCTCATAGCCAAACGTTGGATTTTTCGGATCGGGTCTGGCCAACATTTTATGGCCGAACCGAAGTAGTCGTTTTACCAATTCATAGTCATCCGGGGCGGCTCAACCATTCTGAGGGCTGAAAGCAAACCATAAAAAATGTTGAACAAACGCAAACTCACAATTAGTAAAGCGTTTATAAGAAATCACACACAGAATTAGAACAAATTTCACATATAGAAAGCCTCACCAAATCAAATACGTCAACAAATTAACATTTGATGTGCGTTGTTTTCTGTTGGTTGGTGTTCAGGAAGATGAACTTTGCACTATCACCAAGAATTGGGTTTAGATTGATTTGGGAGAAAAAAGAAATACAAAAATTGTAACATATAAGACTCGAACCCGAAACCATTTGGCTGAAAACCAAAGCCTTATTCACTGGAACCATGTTTGCTTTTGTTTATGGGTTCATCTCTAATTTTTTTTGCGGGTTCATTTCAGATTTTTATATATATCATCTACTAAAATTTCGAAAGTAAGTGGGTTCATGTGAACCTATAACAAGCTATGTACATCCGCCCCTGATTCCACCAGGCAATGGCATTCCAGTTTTGGGTTGGATAGTAATGGCTCTTGCCTTTTGAGAAGAAGATTAGAGTTTAATTTCTAACATGTAATAGATAATAGATTATGTATAATTTGGTGTAATTTAACAAAATAAAACTTTTGGTAACAATTCTTTTCTTTAAAAAAAACGAGTTAAGCATAAGCCTAACTTTGAGGCCACTCAAGTTGTTATTTATGTTTTTGGTCGGTTTTAATTTGAGGAATTCTTGTAAATAAATTATTACTTTTATTAAACGACTTAAGAGACAAAAAGTGTTATTTTGTTAAATTTTGTGTGTTTCGTTTATAATATTACAAGATTATTTATCTTTAATTTTATATTTGTTACAAGATTATTTATCTTTAATTTTATATTTATATAAATAATATTTGTTTGATTTACAATAACTTTAGTGATATTTTTTCTTATTTAATGTTTTATTAAGTTATTACAACTTGTCTAAAAACTGCGAAGTACATTAGGATCATCTTTTCTTATTTAATATTTTATTAAGTTATTACAACTTGTCTAAAAACTGCGAAGTACATTAGAATCATCAATAATTAAGTAATTATAGTGTCAATGGTAAATTGCAATGATTTGCAAGGACTCTCTCACATGCACCATTTATTTATTATTTCATGATCAACTTTAGTTGAATCTACAGCTTTTGGAATATTAGGTTTATATATTTGTTTTTATATTATTAGGTTATATTATCACATATACATTATAGATTCGTAGCTTGTGAGTGAGTAAAATTTTGGTTTCCTAAAAGTATTGAAAATATTATTTTTGTATGTCTTCAGTTTTATTTTTTTAAACCAACCGTAACATCAGACATTTGGAAATATAAGTGATCTTGTAATACCATATTTTTAATTTAGTTCTTTCTATAACTACTAATGTACTTATTATAAAATAATAAAAAGAAACCAAATTAATCATAGTTATAACAACTAGAATTACAACCCGTTGCAATGTGGCGGGAGATTCGTTTGTTATATATCATGGGGAAAGTTACTGTATAAATAAAGTTAACGTACTAAACGTACGAATAGCATGAAAAAGCAAAAAGCGCACGGTGACATTTTTGTAATTATCTGCTTATAGGGTAATTATCAAAATTACTCTACAAATGATACTGTAGAGTAATTTTGATCTTGTAGAGTAATTTTGTAAAATGTTCTTGTAGAGTAATTTTGATCTTGTAGGGTAATTATCAAAATAACACTAACACCCCCCCCCCCCCCCCCCAACCCCCCACCCAAACTAAAAGCTAAAAACTAAACCATAAAGCTAAACCACATAACTAAATGCTAACAAAATTACTCTACAATATCAAAATTACTTTATAGGATCATTTTACAAAAATACTCTACAAGATCAAAATTACTCTACAGGATCATTTGTAGAGTAATTTTGAATTGTATGTTGTTTGATAAACTTGCAGGGTAATTCTGATTCACTTGTAAAGTAATTTTGACGCAGAGTAATTTTTTTTTTTGGTAAAATGATGCAGAGTAATTTTGATACCCTTGTAGAGTAATTTTGATAATTACCCTACAAGAACAAAATTACTCTACAAAAGATCAAAATTACTCTACATGATCATTTGTAGAGTAATTTTGATAGTTAATGATAATTACGAAAATGCCACCGCGTTTTTTTTTTACTTTTCCTTCAGTTCGTACGTTTTGTACGTTAACTTTATATGTATTTGATCTTTTACCTATATATCATATTAGATGAAAGATAAATGTTTCTTACATGACCGCGAACCTGTATGTAAATTACAGAAGATAATAACTAAGTTAATCTCTGACTCGTGCATTGCGACAGACCTATCAAACGGGGAAAAATAGATGTGTTATGACGGGCCTGTCAAACGGGAAAAAATAGATGAAAAAACGTTGAACCCCACACACACGTTGCGGTGTGTTAACTCAAAAAATTTAGAATAGAACGTTAAACGAAAAATTTGTGAAAGATGAAAAGTATAAGGGATCAAAGTTGAAAGTAAAAAAATGTCGGGGTTAAATTGCAAAAGATGAAAAACTTTTGGTTAAAAGTTAAAAAAAAAATCAAGGAGTTATATTGCAAAAGATGGAAACTGTTGAATTAAAAGTGAAAAATCAAATTAATCAAATGGGTTATTTTACCAAAGATTGAAACTTTAGACTTAAATTAGCAAATACTGAAACTTTAGAGTTAGAAATGAAAAATTCAAATTTTTTTGAAAAACTCCCAAAGCCAAAGGTACAACGACCATAAGCACAGATAAGTTGCTTATTTATAGTATTTTAATAATTTAATTTTAATTTTAATGATATATCTTATATCTAATATTCAACTTATAGTAAATGATGCCAATAATGCCACATGGCATACTCTTCGAATGAGATAAAATCTCGTACAAACAGATTCTTTCATAAAACTGTAGGATCGTTCTGTGACCCAAACGAGTCTATCAGAAGAGTTCTCGGTCTAATCAGAGGCGGAATTCATTGATTAGACTTTGTAACAGCTTGATTCACACTTAATTGTCTTGTTTTATTGATTTAACACGATTACAGATCAGTAGACACGTCGGCAGCACTTCGGTACCGGAATCACGAACCTTTCAAATGAAATCTCATCAAGGGTATTTATAGGGGAGGTAATTTCGCATGGAATTACCAACTGCTATTTCGTGCGAAATAGCTAGATGTCATTTCAAGCGAAATTAACCTTTCACACACAAACCCTAGATTTCTCGTACTACGTGCCCTGATCTAACAATTCTAATACAAGACTCGATACAAGACGAAGTCGACAGACGTAATGCACCAACAGACTCCCCCTCGGATGTTGACTAAGTCTTCGGTGTCGAGTCTTCACAATCTTCAGCCTTGATCAGTCTTTGGGCTCTTCCAAAATATCTGACAGTGTAAGCATCCTCAATCTTTATCTCTCTTGCCAAGAATCTCAAACTGACTCTATCTTCTTTTGATCAGATCTCTTGATTCTGCAAGCTTGTCAGCATCAGCCAGTGGCGTGATCCTCAGGAATTAACTCTGGCTCTTGCATCTTCAGACTTCCCTTTTCTAACAGACTCCCCCTTAAGTTGTGCTGGGATCATAGTCTTGATTTCACAGCTTCACAGGTTCAGGATAGTAACCTGATTCTTTACTCAGAATCAGAATCCTGGCTAACCTGCACATCCTCTACCTCTCAATAAGATTTACAAATTAAACAATTTGACAAATTTTATTCTTTGCTTACCACTTGTAGACACAATCATTCAAAATGACTTAACATTTAAAATCTCTGATGACCTTATGTAAGAAAAACATCATTTTCTAACAAAACCTTCCCAAACCTATTCATCATGTTCAACACTTGGAATTTTGAAAATCAGCTTTTCAACATCAGTTGTCGAAAATCTTTTTGTATTTTTCAAAATTTATGCTAAAACACTCCGAAAATCTTTTTGGATTTTTTATATTAAAGAAATGCAGTAAAGAAATATTTACAGACAATATTTTTTGTGAGCTTGTGTAAGAGGATCATATTAGTTTTTGAGGCAAATCACCAACACCATTAAGCTTTAAACATTTTAAGTTCTAAACGATTCACTTAGATTGTGATGTGTGCAAAATGCAACATATAAATTACATCAATTGTGGCATAAAACTAACCCTTTTTTTAGTGCTAATGTTGGAAAAAGTGTGCTTTTGTCTTCCTTTTGTATTTTCAGGATTAAATGAGCTCAAATTAACAAAAGAAGCAAAAAGGCAGCTAAATCTAACATAAATACAAGAAAAGGAACAAAACGTGACATGCCCGACCCCACGACAGCATCTTCCCAAGCAAAACAAGATAACAGAAGGCTGAACACGCCTCGTGCTCAATGAGCACGGGGGCGTGCCCAAGTGTCAGCATAAAAGACAAAGTTGTAGAAGCTTCCATCGCCCACCACGGGGCCGTGCTCAGCGGACACGGGGCCGTGGTCAACTATAAGATTCGCAGAATCCAGGCAAATCTTGATAGTACAGATATGCTTCTGCACACGGGGTCGTGTCCAGCGGACACGGGGCCGTGGTCAACTAATACAGACAAGAGCAATTAATGAAGACAGAGAAGAGGATGGACACGGAGCCGTGCCCGAGCTTCTGTTCAGCCTATAAATAGGAGTGCTTGGCTCAAGCTCAAACCATCCCTTGGCACACCACCTCTCTCACACTTCACCCACCACCCACCACCACCATAACACCATCATCCACCACCACCACCACCACCATCATCCATTGTCCATCATAGAGTGTGTGAGTCGTCTCGGTATCCAAGATTGATCGTAAGAGTTCTTGACAATCAAGGCCATGTTTGCCTAAGTCTCTTACATCACTTGGTGAAGACAAAGTGTCTAGTGTAATACTTTTTATTTTTAATCTTTTCGCACTTTTTACTTGGTTATGTATTAATGACTTTAATAACTAGTTTCTTATGTTGAAGGTGATTTTTCCTTATCGTTTGTCCGTGGTGTCTTGGCATTATTTTACTGTCTATATAAAATAAAAGATTTTCACCATTCATATCTCCACAGTCTATATGGAGGTATGTTGGCTACCTGGTCGGGGGTTAAGGGAACGGTTTGGTAAAAGTCTTGCCTTGTTCAGTGTATAGATCCTGCAAGGACCTGGGTCAAATTTAGTAGGACCTCCTTCAATACTTAACGGTATTGGATGGTGGGGGTCCAAACTCTTTGATCCCCTCATATGTAAGCTACTATTAATACTTTAACCCGGCTACTTAGGACTGTATCCCTGCTGACTCAGACTACTTAGCCGAGGGCAACGTCACCTTCAAAAGAGGGGCCTACCACAATATGCATTAATAACTTAATTAATTATCTTTCAATAATCTGACCCTTTAGGATTGTATCCTTGCTGACTCAAACTACTGGGTTGTGGGTAACGTCACCTTCAAAAGAGGGGCCTACTACAATAACTAAGATAATCTCTTAAAAAGTGCAAAAGTGCGGAAATAATCAAAGGTTACACTAAACACGAGTCGGAGCCAAGTGATTCATCTTGTCTATCTGTTTTTATTTTTATTTTATTTTCAGCATTTTAGTTAGTTTTTATTTTTCTTAGTTTAAAACCTTTTTCTAAACTTTTGATTTGATTAGACGTTGAGGATAAACCGGTACTAAAAGCTCTTGTGTCCTTGGACGACCTCGGTATCTTACCAACACTATACTACGCTCACGATGGGTGCACTTGCCCATATGTGTGTTTAGTGTTAGTAAAATATCTTGTTTTATAAATTTAAAACTTGACTAACGTGTAAAAAGGGCTTAAAATATATATAAAATCTATATACCACCACACACGCATCAAGCTTTTGGCGCCGCTGCCGGGGACACAAGGATTTTAAGAAAGCTTAAAATAGACGGCCTAATCAGTTTTTTCAAAAAAAAATTTCAAAACGCGCGCACATTTTTTCTGCATTTTAGTTTAGTTTTGCATTTACAGTAGGTTGAACACGGGCCGTGCTCGCTGAACACGGGGCCGTGCTGCACATTTTTCATAAAACACCCAGTAACAGTAGCTTGAACACGGGCCGTGCTCACTGAACACGCCCCGTGCTCAACGAAATTAGTAACTTTAATTAAAACGCCCAGATACAGATTCTGTACACGGGGCCGTGTCCACTGAACACGGGGCCGTGTCCAGCCTCTGTTTCCGTTTTTATTTTTGTTTTCTGATCTCGAGACTTGGTTGTCGTCTGCTGAGTGATTCTTATGGATCGATACTCAGGAGGTTACAACTACACCTATGAGGAGGATGATTATAGGAGTAACTATTGCACTAATTGTGGTGACCCGCACTCGGTTCAATATTATGACTTATATCAACCATCCACTTCATACACCTACTATGAGGAACCCAGGTACGAGCCATCAACTTCATACACATCCTATGAAGACCAAAGGTATGAACCTCCTCCCTCATACTCATATTTTGATGAACCAAGGTATGAGCCCTCTCACTCATACTTTGAGGAACCAAGATATGAGCCACCACCTTCATATGCTTACTATGAGGAACCATGGCGTGAACAACCCACCTCATATGAGTATTATGAAGATCAAAATTACGACCCTTATCCATCATATGCTTACAATGAAGAACAATGGTGTGAACCATCTACTTCATATGGGTATTATGAGGAACAAAGGATCGAACAACCGGATTCAAGCTTTGAAAATCCCGATCCTTTTTCTATAACCGAAGTGACCGATAGGATATTCGAACACCTTAGAGTTATCGATCGCTATATAAAAGAATCTCGCGCAAGGGAAGAGGAGTCCCGCGCAAGAGAAGAAATAAATAAAGAAGAGATAACTGAAAGTGTAAAAATGGAAGAACAAATAAGTGAAAAACCGACACATGAGTTAAAAAACGAAAAAGGTGAGTCCGACAAAGTTAAAATTCAAGAAGAGTCTAATTTTGAAGAAATTAATCTCTTGTCACCTTCTTTTGAAAATCATTGTTTAGTTCCAACTCATGCTAAGTTTTTAAAAGAGTTAAACACTAACACTAAAATTGACGAAACGGTAAGTGTTAAGTTAACTAATGATTAAACCTCACTAATAAAAGAAGACCCATTTGAAATTAACATTACACCGGTTCCATGTTTCTTTCAAAATTCGTTTATTAGTAATGTCACAATCGATAAAGATCTTTGTGTTAACATAATGCCTAACTACATTTTCGAAAAATTAAGTATTAGTGATTTTTCTCCACTTCAAATACCCATTTTTCTATCCAATCGGAAGGTAATAAAATCAATCGGTATAGTTGAGGATGTCTTGGTTCAAACAAATCAAATGGTAATCCCAACCGACTTTGTCATCCTCGATGACGCTCCTCTAGTGTTGGGACGACCATTTGTAAAAACTCACGAAGCTTTGAAAAACCGGAAGTACAACAATCTACCTCTTCAATTAGGGGCATTTAAAAAGAGTGTCGATCTTGAGCGGTCAATGAAATATCCATTCGGCAATAATGACCCCCTAATTGAAGATGAGGATGAACCACCCGATACAAGTGAAAAGTTTGACCACTTTGTTGAAGAAGAGGTCGCCATAGAACAAACTTTTAAAGTTCTTGATCAAAATGAGCAACCAAATAAGGAGTCTCCTAAAGACCCACCTCTTGAGCTCAAAGAACTTCAAAAGGTTTGGAATATGTTTTTCTAGACAAAGATGGTAAATTACCTGTAATTATTTCGTCTAAATTAAATAGTTTAGAAAAAGAAAAATTAATTAACCTTTTGAAAAAACACAAAAATGCGATCGCTTGGAAACTTGTAGACATTAAAGGAATAAGTCCTTCCATGTGCACACACAAAATTCTAATGAATGATGACTACAAATCGGTAATACAACCACAACGTCGAGTAAATCCCAATGTTCAAGAAGTGGTTAAAAACGAAGTCATCAAATTACTTGACGCCGGACTTATTTATCCTATCTCCGATAGTCATTGGGTAAGTCCCGTCCAAGTTGTTCCAAAGAAGGAGGTATGACGGTAATAACTAATGAAAAGAATGAACTAATACCAACGAGAACCGTCACTGGATGGAGAGTATGTATAGATTATAGACGATTAAATGAAGCGACAAGAAAATATCACTTTCCTTTACCCTTCATTGATCAAATGTTAGAAAGATTATCCGGTCATAAATTTTATTGTTTCTTGGATGGATTTTCAGGTTACTTTCAAATCCCGATAGCACCCGAAGACCAAGAAAAGACAACCTTCACATGCCCCTATGGAACTTTTGCTTATCGACGCATGCCGTTTGGTCTATGTAATGCCCCCGCAACATTCCAACGTTGCATGGTAGCCATCTTCCACGACATGATAGAAAAGACAATGGAAGTGTTCATGGACGACTTTTCTATCTTTGGGGATTCATATGACCAATGCCTCGATAACCTTGAACGAATGCTATCCCGATGTGAGGAAACTAACCTCGCCCTTAACTGGGAAAAATGTCATTTCATGGTAACGGAGGGAATAGTACTCGGTCACAAAATCTCAAGCGAAGGAATGGAGGTGGATCGAGCCAAAATAGACACCATTTCTCGACTACCACCCCCATCCTCCGTTAGAGCTATCAGGAGTTTCCTAGGGCATGCCGGATTTTATAGGTGGTTTATCAAAGACTTTTCTAAAATCTCAAGGCCTCTAACAAAATTACTTGAAAAAGATGCCCCTTTCATCTTTGACAAGGATTGCAATCAAGCATTTATAACCCTAAAGGAAATGCTAGTCAATGCACCTATCATGATAGCACCTGATTGGAAATTTCCTTTCGAAATCATGTGTGATGCAAGTGACTTTGCAGTCGGAGCTGTCTTGGGACAGAGAAAAGAAAAGCATTTTCACCCAATTTATTACGCTAGTAAAACACTTAACGATGCACAAGAAAATTACACAACAACTGAAAAAGAATTACTAGCTGAGGTATTTGCTTTTGATAAATTTCGTTCTTATCTTGTTCTTTCTAAAACTATAGTCTATACAGATCATGCAGCCATTCGATATCTCTTCAAAAAGCAGGACGCAAAACCACCTTTGATTCGGTGGATTCTACTCCTCCAAGAATTTGATATTGAAATCAAAGATAAAAGAGGAGCAGAAAACACCGCAGCAGATCATCTTTCACGCTTAGAAAACCCAGCTTTGGAGGCAACCAGGGACGAGCAAATCAACGAAAAATTTCCAACGGAGTCCCTAGAAATGGTGGAATACAAGGAAGAACCATGGTACGCTGACTATGCTAACTACCTAGCTAGCGGTATAGTCGCAAAAGGTTGGCCACATCATCAAAGAAAAAAATTCTTTGCCAATGTGAAACATTATTTTTGGGAAGATCCATATCTTTTCAAAATGTGTGCCGACCAACTCATCCGACGATGCGTACATGGTAGTGAAGCACGAAGAATTCTCCGCCATTGTCATGAAGGTCCATACGGAGGACATCATGGTGCCGCTAGTACCGCACTAAAGGTATTTGATTCAGGATTTTATTGGCCGACCATTTACAAAGACGCCCAAAGTCTTGTCAAGACATGTGATGCTTGCCAAAGAACAGGTAATATTTCTTCCAAAAACGAAATGCCACAAAATGGCATTCTTGTTTGTGAAATTTTTGATGTGTGGGGACCCGACTTTATGGGACCTTTCCCACCGTCGAAAGGAAACAAATATATACTTGTGGCAGTAGACTACTTGTCTAAATGGGCCGAGGCCGAGGCACTTCCAACAAATGATGGAAGAGTAGTGGTAAGTTTTCTGAAAAAACTATTCTCTCGTTTTGGCACACCTAAAGCATTAATAAGTGATAGAGGTACCCATTTTTGCAACCATCAACTTGAATTTTTTTTTAACAAGATATGGGGTCTATCACCGGGTCTCAACAACATATCACCCTCAAACAAACGGACAAGCCGAAGTGACTAATAGAAGTTTAAAACGAATACTTGAAAAAACCGTAGGGTTAAATAAAAAGGAGTGGGCAGATAAATTAGATGATGCTTTATGGGCTTTTCTAACTGCTTATAAAACAACAATAGGTACAACCCCATATAAGCTAGTCTATGGAAAAAGCTGTCACTTACCAGTAGAAATTGCACACAAAGCCTACTGGGCAATTAAAAATGTAAACTTAGATTTAGAATTTGCTGGTAAAAATCGATTTTGTCAATTAAATGAATTAGACGAGCTTAGGAATTATGCATACTCAAACTCTGAAATTTATAAGGAAAGAATGAAAAACTTGCATGACAAACATATTAAACCTCATGAATTTCGAGTGGGAGATCAAGTTCTTTTGTTTAATTCACGACTTCAATTGTTTCCTGGTAAATTAAAGTCTAGGTGGTCAGGACCTTTTTCCATCACCCATATTTTCTCATACGGTGCAGTAGAAATTAAATCTCAGAATGGAATTCCATTCAAAGTCAATGGCCAATGGCTGAAACTCTATCAAGGATTCATTGAGGATGAAGAGGAGGAGATCTCGCTTCAAACGGTCGAAGAATGAAAGCATCAACATCATACCTGGTAAGTTATGAACAATTGGGACGACATCTAAATTGGTAAGTCTTCCAACCAAAATTTTTGGGAAACAAGGGCATTCACACGAGCACAAAAAAAAAATTAAATTTGCTCGGCACGAGACCGTGTCCGCTGGACACGAGGCCGTGTCTGCGCTACTGTCGGGATATATCCCCCTTTTCATAACAGTTCCACCATTCCACACGCCCCGTTTCCCCAAAAACGCTCTGGTTCAAGGCGATTTTCTGCAGACTTTCAACGTCTCCTCTAGTTCTAACAACATCAAGGTATGATTCTACCATCATTAGTAGTTAGATTTAGCACTTGCATGTAGTTAAAACATCAAAAATTTGAGAAAAATCTAGGGTTCATGAACTCCATCCGGATTAAACTTAAAATTTTTGCCTAAATCTGTTAGCATTTAGTTAGATTAATGTTTTAGGAAGTAAATCCACTTGTATTGTTCATAGATTCGCCCGATTTCTCACAAAAACCCCAAACCCTTGTTTTTGAACCGAAAAAGATTAAATTGAATGGGTAAACGGGTTGTTTTGGGAAAAACGGCACTTGGGGTTTCATTTTCGGGGAAAACCGCACCTATTGGACCAAAAATTTTCAAGTTTTCGAAACCGGGACGAAAAATGGAATTTTGGTGTAACAGACGCTGGACACGGGGCCGTGTCCGCTGAACACGCGGTCGTGTCCAGCACGCTGTTTGCAGTTTTGTCCGAAATTCTACTGTTTCGTGCTAACTTTTGGTGTATTCTTTCAGATGTCAAGGATGTTCACGAGGTTTAATGCAAATGAGCTCGATGCTAGGGCTAGATACGAAGTACTTCAAACAAGACCGGAAGAATACCCAAGACAAGCATGCATGGATTTGTTAGCATTGGTGAACCAACTTGACCGCTTCAACAACCTTGTTACCGGCCCACTAAGAGTCGCCTTAACAACTCGACTTCGTTCCGTCCACGAGTGCACTTTGGAATTCTATAGCACCTTCACGTTCAATGCAAGGTGCGACCCATTTGACAATGATGGGGTAGCATTCCGATGTGGTGGAACTAGGTACTCGATTTCAATGGCACAATTTGGGTCAATTATCGGGCTGTATGCGGAGGAAGATGCGGGTAACGAGGAAAATACCGGAGGGATGCGAGAGATAGATGAGAACGATCGCCAAGCCGCGTGGGCTCAGATTGGTGAAGGGCACTACAATCCGAGCAGTACTAAGAGCACCAAGTTGAGGGACCCGCTCTACCGATACATCCATAGGCTCCTCGGCTACTCTCTTAGTCAAAGGCATGATAGCGGTGGCGTTGTTGGGTTGAGAGATTTGGTTGTCCTCCACTGTATCCATAACCGCAGACACCTTGATGTTCCGTTCCTCCTGCTCCGAAACATGCATTTGAACCGACTTGCTACTTCACCAACCCATATCTTCTTTGGAGGATGGGTATACCGTCTCTTCAAGCACCTCACCAACATACCTAGGTCATTCGAAAGGAGCCCATGGTCGGGAAGGGTAGACATACACATCTGCCGCTCAATGAACCTAATTTATGAGGCTGAAGACGGGACGGTTAGCTTCCAAAGGATGCAGGGGCATGCATGGAACCCGCAAGAGGCACTCGTCCTTCACGCTCCCCAACATCATCAATACTAGTACCAGCCCCACGGTGATTCGGGCCAATCCTCCTCAGGAGGCGGTTTTCCAAACTTCCAAAGTTTACATGATTTATTGCAGGAAAACCTCATGTGCACCAGGAACACCTATAATATGGCGAGCAACACGTACAACCGGGTTGGAGCAATCGAGAGAAACATATCCGATATCCAAGATGATATTGGAAATATCCGGGAGTACATTGCGGGGCACGGTGGAGATGATGATGATGAGGACGAGGACATGGACTAGGCGGGAAGAGCGGAGGCAGAAGTGGTTGGTTGGTGATCCCACAGGTTAACCCTTTTTTATCTTGAACAATTTCCGGCCTGCGTACCGTGTGTCGAACAATTTACTTTCCTTTAACTCTTTTTTATTTTTTTCTGCATTTGTTTTTCTTTCTAACTTTGTGATGAATGGGACGTTGAACGTTGGTAATTTAGGATGTTTGCTATGTTTTGGTGCAGTGTTTATTGCTAAAACAGGTACATACGAGGCTTAGAGCCCTAAACCTTAGTGCTACTAAAGCCGGGACAGAAAAACCAGAACCAGAAACCTGTTTTTCAACCTTGCAGATTGTCTACACGGGGTCGTGTCCAGCCGACACGCCCCCGTGCCCACTACCCCAGACCTGCTGTTTGTCTTAATTTGCAGATTTACGACAGACACGGGGTCGTGCCCATTGGACACGTCCCCGTGTCCACCTTCTGTAAGTATTTGTTACTGGCACCTGAACACGGGGTCGTGTCCATCAGACACGGGGCTGTGTCCAGCGCCCAGTAACACAAATTTTTGCTTTTTCACACCTTTTTACACATTCAATCAACCTAAAAACTTATTTTTGGGACACATTGAGGACAATGTGTAATTTAAGTGTGGGGGGATGCTAAAACCTTGAATCTTGCAAGTCCTAATTACAAGCCTTACACAAAACTCTATTGGAACCGCTAATCACCCCAAATTTTTTCGAAAATTTTTCAATTTTTTTACCTGTCTAGGTTTAATTTGGGAATTTCAAGTTCTAAAAAGGTTATATTTTTATAAATTTACAACCATTAGCGTCGTGATAAAAAGAACCAACATAAGAAAATTATGAAACGGCATGACAAGCTTAGTTAAAATTTGATTATATATACTTGATCACATAAAAACCCATTCCCACAAAAGTGAGTTTTGAGCCTTTATTGAGCATACAAATACAGGGGTTGGTTCCGGTACAAACCATATTTATCCTACAAACTGTAAGAACAGATCCTAGCACTTAAAAAAAGTTAAATTAACACATACTAAAACAATACATACATAAAAGTAGCACTTTTAAGTTATATTAGCACATGAAAATTAATCAAGATAATTGATTTTAGCACATATATGAAATGATATCAGCACTTTTATCAGCATATTGAAAACAAAAGGAAGATGCAAATAAATAATTAATTGCTTGTTAGTATAATTACAAAGAATTCAAGATAATTGATATTATTTAAGTTATCATTTTCCATTTCTCTATAATTGATTGAATGCTACATGTCAGTTTTTAAATGGTTCTTACAGTTTGTATACGAAATGTGGTTTGTATTTGATCCTACTCCTACAAATACATATCTTTAAACTAAATGCTCATTTTTTCGTTTCTTGTGTGAATAGCCGCTTGGTTCTTACGACTCTAGAACTTGCCACGACGATACATTCCCGGTCCTTACCAACTTAAACCCAAGTAAGTAAATGATGGAGGCATTAGGACTAACCCCTTTTTTTTCTACACCATTATTTTCTTTTTTTACCACCTACCCAAAATCCCCCTAGCTAGCCCCTTTGAGCCTAAACCTTTTCATTTCATAACCCAAACCAAACACCCTTTCACCCACCAAAACCCTTTTTATTTTTAACCTTTTGTTTTAGTAACAAACCCGGTTTTTCGTATGACTTTTCAAAAAAAAAAAAATGATGATTGATGATGAAGCAAAAGAGAAATAATCAAACAAGTTTATCAAAAATAACTTTGTTTGAATAAAAGCTTCATCAAAATAAAAGTTGAAAAAAATATATATATAGAAAGTCTTACGAAAACCGACGATTGTTACGCTTTTCGCCCTTTCACTAACCACTAACCCAACCACCTACCTTTAACCCTAGCCTAACCTTTCACCCAAAAGTCCTCTTGATATTTACAAAGGTATATAGTTAAAAAGGAGGAGGATTGATTGCTTGGCAAGCCTATGGTAGGAGTAAGTTCCATGCCGCTCTCGAGTGATTGTATATAAATGGAATTTTAAAGAGGCATGTTATCCCCTAATAAGTAATTTATCTTATGAAAAGTTTTAAATAAATCATGACGAATAGGATTGTGAGTAAATAAAAATAAAACTAAATAAAGAATCTTGGAAATCCCGACACTCTATGACAAGCCCAAAAACCTTCTCTTCTACCAATTCCATTTGGGAGTGTAAAGCCACATTATAAAGAGTTTTGCTTGAGGACAAGCAAAGATTCAAGTGTGGGGGTATTTGATGTGTGCAAAATGCAACATATAAATTACATCAATTGTGGCATAAAACTAACCCTTTTTTAGTACTAATGTTGGAAAAAGTGTGTTTTTGTCTTCCTTTTGTATTTTCAGGATTAAATGAGCTCAAATTAACAAAAGAAGCAAAAATGCAGCTAAATCTAACATAAATACAAGAAAATGAGCAAAACGTGACATGCCCGACCCCACGACAGCATCTTCCCAAGCAAAACAAGAGAACAGAAGGCTGAACACGCCCCGTGCTCAATGAGCACGGGGGCGTGCCCAAGTGTCATCATAAAAGACAAAGCCGTAGAAGCTTCCATCGCCCACCACAGGGCCGTGCTCAGCGGACACGGGGCCGTGGTCAACTATAAGATTCGCAGAATCCAGGCAAATCTTGATAGTACAGATATGCTTCTGCACACGGGGTCGTGCCCAGCGGACACGGGGCCGTGGTCAACTAATACAGACAAGAGCAATTAATGAAGACAGAGAAGAGGATGGACACGGGGCCGTGCCCGAGCTTCTGTTTAGCCTATAAATAGGAGTGCTTGGCTCAAGCTCAAACCATCCCTTGGCACACCACCTCTCTCACACTTCACCCACCACCCACCACCACCATCATCCACCACCATCATTCATTGTCCATCATAGAGTGTGTGAGTCGTCTCGGGATCCAAGATTGATCGTAAGAGTTCTTGACAATCAAGGCCATGTTTGCCTAAGTCTCTTACATCACTTGGTGAAGACAAAGTGTCTAGTGTAATACTTTTTATTTTTAATCTTTTCGCACTTTTTACTTGGTTATGTATTAATGACTTTAATAACTAGTTTCTTATGTTGAATGTGATTTTTCCTTATCGTTTGTCCGTGGTGTCTTGGCATTATTTTACTGTCTATATAAAATAAAAGATTTTCACCATTCATATCTCTACAGTCTATATGGAGGTATGTTGGCTACCTGGTCGGGGGTTAAGGGAACGGTTTGGTAAAAGTCTTGCCTTGTTCAGTGTATAGATCCTGCAAGGACCTGGGTCAAATTTAGTAGGACCTCCTTCAATACTTAACGGTATTGGATGGCGGGGGTCCAAACTCTTTGATCCCCTCATATGTAAGCTACTATTAATACTTTAACCCGGCTACTTAGGATTATATCCCTGCTGACTCAGACTACTTAGCCGAGGGTAACGTCACCTTCAAAAGAGGGGCTACCACAATATGCATTAATAACTTAATTAATTATCTTTCAATAATCCGACCCTTTAGGATTGTATCCTTGCTGACTCAAACTACTGGGTTGAGGGTAACGTCACCTTCAAAAGAGGGGCCTACTACAATAACTAAGATAATCTCTTAAAAAGTGAAAAAGTGCGGAAATAATCAAAGGTTACACTAAACACGAGTCGGAGCCAAGTGATTCATCTTGTCTATCTGTTTTTATTTTTATTTTATTTTCAGCATTTTAGTTAGTTTTTATTTTTCTTAGTTTAAAACCTTTTTCTAAACTTTTGATTTGATTAGACGTTGAGGATAAACCGGTACTAAAAGCTCTTGTGTCCTTGGACGACCTCGGTATCTTACCAACACTATACTACGCTCATGATGGGTGCACTTGCCCATATGTGTGTTTGGTGTTAGTAAAATATCGTGTTTTATAAATTTAAAACTTGACTAACGTGTAAAATGGGCTTAAAATATATATAAAATCTATATACCACCACACACGCATCAAGCTTTTGGCGCCGCTGTCGGGGACACAGGGATTTTAAGAAAGCTTAAAATCGACGGCCTAATCAGTTTTTCAAAAAATTTTTTCAAAACGCGCGCACATTTTTTCTGCATTTTAGTTTAGTTTTGCATTTACAGTAGGTTGAACACGGGCCGTGCTCGCTGAACACGGGGCCGTGCTGCACATTTTTCATAAAACACCCAGTAACAGTAGCTTGAACACCGGTAAAATGCGAGGGCCATGAGAGCTCAGGCTATTGCTTCCGCAAAATCAGAGAAATGATGGCTTCGACTTTTGGTGTGTTCCCTTTAGAGAATCTTTTTTTCAACAGCACATGATTAGCATTTTGCAATGTTTCATCATTTTTTATGTTGAGGGGTGTGCTATATTTCAAGCAAGCTAAAAGTATTATACGGGGACTTGGCCATTGCTTCCGCAAAATCAGAAGTCCCGGGATAATACCCCAGATATCACTGAGTATAAAGACCTAGTATCTCAGAAAGAGAGACCTTTCAAACAAGATTTCGGGGGTTACCCATATATCCGAGAGATGTTCCCCACGATATAAGCAAGTTTGAAATTTAGGTTTATATCTCGACACAATCTACTAAATGTGTAAAAACCTACTGGCACATCATCAGTGAGACCGTTTATCACATTATAACTTTCCAATTCTTTAGCATGCTGTGATAGTCCACTGATGTACTATCATTTCCTCTTTTTCCAACAAAACTCAATTTTTGTTTTTATCATTTTTTGACGTTTTTCAAATTTTCAAATGTTTTTGGATTTTCTGAAATTTCTTACCCCCCCTAAAATTCAAAATCATTTAAAAGAAATTTGAAAACAAAAAATGACAACTGATATCGAATCACTTCAAATCGCCATTCACTTGGCATAAACAATCAGATTTCAAAACACTTAAGTTTGTTTTAATCAAAATGGTTTTTCCAGAAAATTAGTTTTGTTGATTTACCACTTGTAAATTAGGGTTATGATCATCACTTTGTTATCCAAACACTTGGTGTGAGGGTTAAATCAAGTTCAACTTAATGACCTTGATCAACCACTTGTAAGTGAAAACCTTCTTCAACCACATATAGGTTAACTTATCAACCAAAACCACTTGTAAAATCAAAATATAACAATTTCAGGAAAACTACCACTTGTAGGTTTACCAAACAAACTTTTTCAAGAATGATGTCGATTCCTGCTCCACGATTACCAACTTGGAAGCTCCGGCAAGTCAGGATTTTAAGTAGAAAAAGCAGTCACCCAAGCCTGATCAGTCTTGGGTGATTTTGATTCAACACTATCCCAACCTCCTTTTGATCTGTAAAAATCTTTTGCACTTTTCACTTTCCCATCTACCATCTTTCCGAAAATATGTTTGACTTTCCCATTGAAAGCCTTTTCAGCATCAAATTCTCCTTTACCAGCAAAGAATTGATCTAAAATATCAACTTTACCAACTTTCAATTTTAAGTTTTCTTTTGACAATGGAGGAAAGTTTTCATCGTTCAACTCTAGAACGGAATTCTCATTCTTTTTCTCAACAGATGACTCTTCTGATTTTATGGAATCAGATTCATTGTCAGAACTACTCTCAGATTTTACAACCCATCTCTGTTTGTTCAAATCGACTTTTCTTTTGTAAAAATGTTTTGAAACATCACCAGTTTCAAAAGTCGAATTTTCAAACACTTTAGATTTCTCAGTTGGTTGTTTCTTTCCATTAACATGTATTTCTTCCAATCTTGAGTTAAAAGAAACTCCCTGTTTTGTGTTGTTGGACTGTTGGAAATTCCAAGCAATGTGTCCAATCTTGTGACATTTGAAACATGTTCTTCTCTCAACTCTTTGAACCAACTTCTTCTTCCTTTCAGCAAGAAACTCCTGGTTTGATTGTCTCCAGAAAGGTTTCTTCTGTTCTTCTTCTGAACTTCCACCTGCAACAAATTTTGTTTTTGGTTTATAATTTTTCTCATTTTTATAATTTTCTGGAACAATAAATCCTAAACCTTTCTTTTTGAAATTACTGTAATGGTTTGGTTTCTTTTGAAAACCTGAACCAGAACTGTAACCTTTCTTTTTGTTCAATCTCTGTTGAACTCTTGAAGTGTACTTTTTAGGTTTTTCAGAAAGATTTAAATCTTTTATTTCAGACATAATAATTTCTGTTAATTTGAAAACCTGCTTGATCATTTCAGTTTTGACACTTCTTATTGGAAATTCCTCATCAGAATATAATTTGTCTGAATCATTCAAAGTATATGCCACTTTGATTGGTCCGTCATTCAAATTAGATTTTGATAACAGGAATTCTTTATTGTAAACCCGTTTAACCGGTGAACTCAGACTCTTTTCTGATGAACTCGAACTTTCAGATTTAGACTCCGACTTTGACTCTTCATCCATATCCAACACCTGATTGACCACTTTCTTTAACAACTCAGACTCATGATCAGTGTCAGACGCTGTGAATGTGACATCAATGTTATCTGGTAACTCATCAATGGTTTCAGACTTTAACTTGATGTTGAGAGCCTTATTTAAACGTTCCTCATTTGGTTTTCTGGGAGAATAACTATTCCAAATCGGGGGCGGACACTTGTTATACTTGACACTTTGTTTCTTACCAGTATCCGTATCTTCTGTCTTTTTATCTTGAAACGCTTCAAGACATGCAACAGTAGGATAAACTCGATCAATCAAATAATCACAAGTTGTATAACTCAACAGTAATCGTTTGATTCTTTCACTCTCAATCTTTTCAAGTTTCAAATCCTGCTTTAGCTTTGCACAGCCTTCAATATACTCATTGATAACTTTCTGCTTTGTCATTAAAGTTGAGCTCATCATTGTCATAGCAGCATCAACTTCTGAATTTGTCTTTTTCAAACCATCAACTGTTCTGTTCAGCACGTCATAAGATTCCTTCATATACTTCACATCAGACAATAAATTTTCTTTCATCTTTTCTAATTCAACGATCTTCTTATCCTTTTCAACACAATCTTTGCAAGATTCTAAACATTTCTGACAAGGTTTAATGACCTCAACAATCTTTTCTACCTCGACAGTCTTCTCAACTTCAACAATTTTTTCTACCTCGACGATTTTCTCAACTTCGACGAGTTTTTCAACTTCGACTATTTTTTCGACCTCAACAATTTTCTCTACCACTTTCTCCACTTCAACGATTTTTTCTATCACCTTCTCAATTACTGGTTCAACATTTGCTTCTTTAGCTTCCATCTTTGCCTTTTCATCAGCTATTCTTCTTACTTCCAGTTCTCTCTTCAATCTGGCAATCTTCTTCTCATTCAGCATCTCAACTTTATCTGCAAAAAAAAAATTAAATCTATCAGGATCTAGACCTTTTCTAGCTTTATTAATATATTCTTCTTCATCATCAGTATCTACATCACTTCCAAAATCTGGAAAAATCGGTATTCTTTTCGGACTAATTTTGACTTCATCTTCTTCCAGAATTCTAGCAACAAGACCTGAACTAGGTGGAATGTATTTATCCCAGCTAAATCCCTCTGCAACCTTTTCATCATCTTGGTCAATTATACCATAACAAGCTCTTTTCTCTTTTTCTTCAATGGCACGTGCATGTGCAGTTTGTGGTTGTTGAGCAATCTGATGAAAAATTGATTTTTGATAATAATTGTTTTTTCCAGACTGATCTTGTCTTCCATTTGCTTCTTTGTTTTTTCACTCGCGCTTAAAATGACCTTTTTTTCGACAACGAAAACACGTAATCTTTGATTTGTCAAACCCTATCGGAGATTTAGACATCTCACTAAACTCATCTCTTTCGGTGATTTGTTGAAACTTTTCTGCCCTTCGAACAGCACTGGCTAAACACCACTTTACATCCATCAACTCAAGTTCCTCAGCATCAATCTGATCATAATCCTCTTTGGTAAGCATCGGATTTCCAATTTTGCCAGCAATCAAGCTTTCATATGATTCCAACATAGCAACAAGTGATGCCATGTGTTGCTTAGCTATTTCTGGAGAAAGATTTTGACCATTTTGAATGTTCAAGGTAACGTTGCACTGCAGATTTGTAGAATTCTGTCGTTGAGGACTTGGTGTTGTAAAATTTGGATCAAAGCTTGAATACGAAGACGAAGGTCCACCACTTTGAGTCACAGTACTTCCTTTTGTTCCAGAAGAACTATCAGCACTGAAACCAGTTTGAATCTTTGGGCTTGGAGTAACTTCAAAATTGTTTCCTATGTAATATAAACTGACATCTTGTTGAGCATTTGGATTAGTCATGATTGCCGTTTTCTGGATATCCAACTCATGCTCTTCAATCTTCTGAATAAACTGTGCCAGATTCATATTTTCAGATTTTCTCATGTGTTTTAGGATCAACAAATAAGTTCCCCATTTCTGCTGTGGTAATGCATCGGCTAGTTTATCAACCCATTCATCGTCGTCTTTCTTTATGTCCAATCTTCCCATTTCCAAAACCAGATGACAATATCTATCAATGGTCATTTTTGTTGTTTCATTTTCAAAAGCTACAAACATATCAAATGATTTCTTCAGTAAAGCCTTTTTGTTCTTGATCATATCTGCACTTCCTTTAAACTTTTGAATTAATGCTGTCCAAATTGATCTAGCAGTACCCTCATGTTGGAGTAAAACAAAGATATCTTCTTTAACTGCTTGTTAAAGAATACTGATCATCATTTTTTCACTTGTATATTTCAATTTTTCAACATCTGAATAGTCACAGAAAGCTTTTTCAATCCCACGTTCATTTTTCGGTTTCTTGTAATCTTTCTCTAATGAACACCATGCGTCAAACTTATAAGCTTGCACCCAGTTTTCAAACCGATTTTGCCATCCTCTAAAATCTTCAATGTACATAAGCTTCGGCGGTTTTTTGATAAGTTCCCGTCTCATTCTCACTGTAAAGAGTTTCAGCAGCTGTAACAGGAGCAACTGGTGTAGCAAACGCATTGTAGAATTCCTCTTCCATGATTCAGTAATCTGCAAAAGACCTTCAAACGAAATAACAACACACACGAAATCAGAAATTTTCACACGAAATATGTTTTCGTGCGAAATCACCAAACGAAATATGATTTCGTGCGAAATTAACTTGAATTCAAACGAAAATAGCCTCTTTGGAACGAAATACTAATTTCGTATGAAATACTTCAAACGAAATCTGATTTCGTGCGAAATCAAACAGCAATTTCAAACAAAATTAATCACAAAATGTAATTTCGTGCGAAATCAAGATGCTATTCCGTGCGAAATACTGCTGATGTCATCATGTCGATCTGTTTTTGGCAAAATTGATCAAGTTCTAGGCCGATTTTAGGTCTCATTCTTTCAAGGGTTCATTAAAACACTGTTTCGCACTTAATATGTAAAATTCAAGTCATTTTGACCATTAAATCTTGTTTAATTATGAAAAGAAGGTGTAGAAGACATATTTTTGAGCTGAAATGGTAAGAACTCTTCCTCCTGAGCTCTGATACCACTTGTAGGATCGTTCTGTGACCCAAACGAGTCTATCAGAAGAGTTCTCGGTCTAATCAGAGGCGGAATTCATTGATTAGACTTTGTAACAGCTTGATTCACACTTAATTGTCTTGTTTTATTGATTTAACACGATTACAGATCAGTAGACACGTCGGCAGCACTTCGGTACCGGAATCACGAACCTTTCAAATGAAATCTCATCAAGGGTATTTATAGGGGAGGTAATTTCGCATGGAATTGCCAACTGCTATTTCGTGCGAAATAGCAGATTGCTATTTCGTGCGAAATAGCTATATGTCATTTCATGCGAAATTAACCTTTCACACACAAACCCTAGATTTCTCGTACTACGTGCCCTGATCTAACAATTCTAATACAAGACTCGATACAAGACGAAGTCGACAGACGTAATGCACCAACAAAAACAATACGAACAAATCTTGTGCATCCAATTTTTTCATATATGGATGAGATTTATGACACATCACCCAACTAAACTGATTCAAATTATCAAAAGAAATGAGGGTTTAACTGGAATTCATAGGTTATGCCAATTATGTTAGTTATTGGTTAATAGCGGTTCGGTTGTGTCGGTTATAGTTTGGTTATCAGTTATGACGGTTAATTTTCTCACCCCTAATTCGTATTCACCCTAAAGAAAAGCTCACAGTCCAAAGCACCACCATCGCTAGAAAATTAGGGCTTTTGTGACTTACGATCCATATAACATCCACAATAGAAGGCCCATAGCCAAAAGTCATTCATTCAAATAGCTTTATTGAAACCCTTCGTTCACGACTGCAATAATTAAGTAGAAACACTTTTTAGGTGACGATTGCTTTCAGTCAAATGAAAAGTATCGAGTCTTGATCAATGTAAATTTTTTAAACACCATGTTAGATCACATGTGAGGTAGATTTTTAACTTCCCAAAAAAATAAATAAAAAGGTCGACAAAAGAATACCACGTGGGGTGACCACTTATAAAAATGTTCGTTTTTATGAATGTAGTTTCTTTAATTTATTTATTCCGTATGTTTAAAATATTTAACTTACATTTGAAATCTGTTTATGAACTTTTAAGAACGCTCTACATCTGGGAGGTTTATTTAATATACGCTCCTAACTGAATATTGACTGAACTCACTAATATGAATCTATGGTCAACAATGCACTCCAGTTTTTTCAATAAACTATCTTATATATATATATATATATAGGGTGAAGTTATTGTAAAAAAGACCAAAAGTGTGAGAAAGGTAAAAAAGAATCTCAACCATTAGATCTAAATTAATTGAAAAAGGTATAATTGTAAATGCATTAACAAATTCAAATATGGTAATCCTTGATTTAAGGATTTGGAGAGAGAAAATCCTTGATTTAAGGACTTATAACCGTCCATAAATATAACACCATTCAGAGCATGTTCATACATGGTGTTTTAAATATAACACCATTCAGAAAATATAACACCATTCAGCACAAATATAACACCATTCAGCACAAAAAAAAACACCATTCACACAAAAATAACATCATTCAGCACAAAACATAACACCATTCAGCACAAAAAAAACACCATTCACACAAAAATAACATCATTCAGCACAAAATATAACACCATTCAGCACAAAAAAACACACCATTTAGCACAAAAATAACACTATTCAGCACAAAAAAACACCATTCAGCAGTAAGTAAAAATAAACACCATTCAGTACAAGAATATAACACCATTCAGTAAAAAAACACCATTAAGAAAAGAAAAATAACACCATTCAGAAAAGAAAAAAAACACCATTCAGAAAATAAAAAAAACACCATTCAGTACACAAAAATAACACCATTCAGTACAAGATATAACACCATTCAGTAAAGAAAAATATAACACCTCTGTATCATCTTCTCCACTTCCGGCACCACCACTGCCACTTCCGGCACCACCACTGCTGCACCACTGCTACCGATCCGCACAACCACAGCCGCTGCCCGCTCGCCATCGCCGCTGCCGCTCGCAGTCGCCGCTCATCGTCGCCGCTGTTCTTCCGATTAGAGAGATAGACGAAATTGTAGAGAGAGAGAGAAACTGTTCGATCAATTGGAGAGAGAAGATCGGAATTATAGGAATTTTGATTTACAGTTTCCTATTTTGAATGGATATAAAGACTTTATTACCCCTATAATTTTCAATTCAGTCCAAATTAAGAAAAATATTTTACATTTTGGTCAATATTGATCTCAACCATTAGATCAAAAGATCTAATGGTTGAGATTCTTTCTTACCTTTCTCACACTTTGGGCCTTTTTTACAGGATCCTAACTCTCTCTCTCTCTCTATATATATATATATATATATATAGGCTATGAGTTGGTTAAAAAGTCCAAATTTCCTAAAAAATGTAAAATGTCATAAAACACCATAATGTCAACCATAAAACGCACCAAAAACCCACAAATAACATAATGAAGATAATACATCATGTATGTGGGTTTTGTGTTATGTTTTGGACAATAAGGCTCTGATTATGGAATGACAAATATTATTGTGTTTTATGTTGATTATTATTTTGTGTTTTATATTCATAGTTTTACGATGGTGTGTTTGAAGTTTTTATAGACTATTGAATAAGATGTTTTAGTAATCTTCATTCTATTATCTGTGGGTTTTAAGTGTGTTTTATGGCTGAAATTATAGTGTTTTATGACTTTTTACACTTTTTAGGAAACTCGAACTTTGTAGCCGAACCCCGCCCTATATATATATAGGGTGGGGTTCATGTGAGAACCACCCTTATCGCGAGAACCAATGTGAACACAACCAAAATAAACTCACCACCACCACCACCCAAAAACCTAAACACTCCCACCCCACCCTGCCACCCCCACCAATGTTAAATGTTTTTTTAACAGTTAAATTGCGACTTTTTACAAAAAATAATCTATATATCTAATAAAGTAAACCATTGGGGGACACATGTCACCCAATGGTTAATGCCAAATAAGCAGCCATGTCATCATCCATGTGGCACACCTCATAGTTGAGGATTGAAGAAATGCTTCTCATTTACGCTTAACACCTTCTCTCTCCTCTCAAAAGTCAAAACCCTAAATCGAATTCTCTCCCTTTTTTTTCTCTGGCGAACACGGCGTTTAAGGAAGATCGAAAAATTTTCATCAAGATTCAACGGATTTGAAGAGAAATCATCTACGGTACTCTCTAATTACAGTATTTCATGATCGATTATAGGTTTTAATACGGGTAATTTTGCAGGAAATCAAATCCGCCCGGACCAAATCGGCGATTTAGTGAAGAGGTACAACCAATCTTCATTAGATAATAGACTTCATCGACGCTATTCATTCTTGATTCCGATAACCCCATCTTTTACATACGATTTCGTTATCTTTGATCCGATTTTTCAGATTCAATGGTTTTGTTAGATTGTTTGTTTGTTAGATTTTCGTAGGCGATTGATGTTTGAGGTTTTTTTTTTTTTTTTTTGTGTTTTAGGGTTTTTAATTTTTTGTTCATGTATTTTTATTTGTTGATGTTACTGTTGTTCATAGCCGATTAGGGTTTTAACTAATTTATACAGATTCTTTTTTAGGGTATGTAATAGTCGACTTTGATGTTGGACGGTTTTTTTTTTTTTTTTTTTTTTTTTTGTGTTTTTGTGTTTTAATTTCTTTGTTCATGTATTCTGATTTGTTGATGTTACTGTTGTTCATAGCCGATTAGGGGTTTAATTTCTTTGTTCATTTTCTTTTATAGGGTCTGTAATAGTGGATTTCGATTTTGAGGTTCGATGGATATATTTTACCGAGTACATTTTGCAGATGTTACTGTTGTTCATATCAATGAGCTGCTGATGGAGTGTATGTAATGTTGAGTTCTGTTAGTGCTAAATTAGGAGTAGTAGATTTTGAGACAGTTAGTTGTAACGTGGCTGTTTTATTTAATTCGTTGACATTTAAGTGTGAATCTGTATCCGATAGTCCGGTGAAGCTTTTTGATGGTTTATATTTTGGAAAAACATGTTATAATCAGTCGTTCTTTTTTATATAATATCTATGTTTGTTTGTTACTTGATTTAAATATGTAATAACTGAATACTTTTTTGATATGGTTTGATATCTTATTTGATGTAGTTTTGTTACATGGTAAAGATTGTAACCTATATTTGGTTGTAATAATTGACTGTCGTTTGTTACCTATATTTGTTTGATATACAATTTGGGGTTGTGAAAGACGACAACTTTGGAAGCGGGATGGTGTACGGATTCGCTGCCCGTGTGTGGAAGAACGACAAAAAAATCGCTTGTGAGTGTTGATATTATAATCAATTAAAAAAAAGAATTTAAATGTTTTTAATACAAGACTTTGTGATTTCTGATATTATAATTGCATTTAACGATATGTATCTTTTCCGTTGCAGAAACTTCCTGCTGGTTATCGTGACTGGATTAAGACGTTTGCTTATCCAGAGAAGGATGCAGTCATCCGCACCCTCGATGGGAGGATCTTTAAAGTTAAAGTGATGAACCTTGCAGGCGACTACTTTCTTTACAACGGCTGGTTGGATGTCATCACGTCATTGAAGTTACCAGACAATTCATGGGTTGTTTTTCAGTATGAAGAGGCTTTATCTTCGTTTCGGCTGTTTTATTTTTATCAAGACATTTCTTTAGCACCTTCTAACTACTTCTACTACAAACCTGGAAATGATGTAAAGGACCGAGATGACTGCATGGTACTTTAACATATACATTTTTTATTATTTTATGTTTGCATTTATACATTGTTTGTTTTAATTTGTTTTAATTTATACCTAAGATCCTGATATTGTTTTCTACTATGAGTAGTATGTGAACAGGTTGTTTGTTCACCACTCGATGCTGAATACTTGTCCTTCAGATCCTGTTTTGGTTCGTTCTGCTGGAAATCGTAAATGGGTTGTTAGGATGGATGTCTTAGACCATGAGCTTTATATTACCACAGGTTGGAGTAGAATTAAGGAGGAGATGTCGATAACGGATGATCATCTGTTGGTTTTTGAGATGGTTGATTTTAAGACGTTTGATTTGAGTGTTTTTAGCTGTAAGCCTGCCCTTCTCACTTTCCCACTTGAACTTTTTGTTATCAAAAAAGAACCGAATGATGAGTTAATTCAAGTGTCTGATGATGAGGTTCCTACTACGGTTGCTGCACCTGTATTTGAACGGAGTGTTGATGACGAAGTACAGGTTACTTTTGTTGTTGACAATCATTATGTAAGTCTGTATTATTTACTTTTTCATACCATTTAATTATTATAATTTAATTATTAACATTTATATTCTTATTTGTAGCGTCTGAAGAAGAAGTGGGGCACAAACTCATGGCTTGGATCGAAAGATGGATTTGACCATCAAGGACAGCGCTGGTCGAACTTGGGATGTAGTTATTGGTAAGGAGTTATCTCAAGGCTGTCCGCGATTCAATGTCACCGGTATGAGAGAGTTTGTTAGAGACAAACGGTTGGTATATGGTTCTTCGTTTCAGATGGTATTTGTTAAAAGTAAAGGTATGTTGCTTTATAACTGAGTTGGTGAAGGTACATGGTATGTTTTGGTAGTATTTTTTTTGCACAATGTGTTGGTGGTTAGAATACATTTAAAGGTATGTTTTTGGTGTGGTCGTTACGTTGAACATATGTGATGGTAGATGTTGCTGATACTTTTTTTGGGCCGTTTATATGTGTGGCTGAAGCACTTAGTTTTTGAACATATGTGATGATAGATTACTAGACGTTGATGTTACTGTTTTTGCTACGTGTTTGTGCTTAATATTCTATGTTTTTGTGAAATAATTAGTGCTTCGAAATTGTATGTATCTTAGTTTAAGAATCAAGTAAAGTATTCATCATATTAAACACCATTTAAGTAATTTGTTTGATTAGTGCCAACTGTATTATTTCATTAAATTTTATAATAAACCGTCACTTTTTTTAAAATTTATGTAAAAATAAAAGTTAATATGACTTTGTTTCCTGATTTAAATTGTATAACCGACAATATATAATTGTTTAAGAAAAACTTTCCATTTAAATCAATTTAAAGTTTTTGTAACCTTCATTGAATATCTACAATTGAAAATTTTAGTTTCAATATGCTACTATTTTATACATAAAGAAGTTTGGTTAGTGAAATTAAAATTTCATTTTTATTAAACTTGTGTTTGAAAATTGCACCAAATTTTTTTATTACTATTTATAAGTAAGTTAAATCAGTTATGTAGGAATGTATTATATAAGGTACATAAACTGAGTTTTTGATTGCATAAATTAGAAAGTATAAATAAAGTAAAGAGTTAATTGCCAAAATCACCCCTGAGGTTTAGGCACGTTTGCCATTTTCGTCTAAAATGACACTTTTGTACCAAATTGCCCCCAACGTTTGTAACTTTTTGCCATTTTCATCCAAATCACTAACTTAGTTTATTTTTTCTGTTAAGTTGAGGATATTTGGATGAAACTGGCAAATATAAAATCACAGGGACGATTTTGGCAATTTACTCAAACCCTTTTTAATTTCTTTTATTTAATTATTTTTGTTACATATATAATAGAAAAGAATATACATGGAGTTTTTAGAAAAAAAAATAGTTTTATCTCATAATTTTTATAAATTTTCATCCAAATCACTAACTCAATTTATTTTTTCTGTTAAGGTGAAGGATGTTTTAAATTTTATAAATCAAGACAGAAATTAATTTACAGCTTCTTTATATAAATCAGTTTTATAAAGAGAAAACGTCATTGGTGTGCAACACATAACAATCGATTACAACTTTTAGTATTTATCAGTTGTAGAGATAGAAAAAAATTGTAAAACGTTAAATATTTTTTAAATGTGTTGAGCACCTATAAAATATGTTGATAGAAATAAAATATTTATTTAATTAAGATTATGAGGGTAACTAACTAATACGTATTCTGAGTGGCTTGAGTAAAGAAACTTTTGGTTCATAGCATTATAATTACAATTTGGTGGGTAATTTTAAGGTTTGGTAACGATAAGTTGATAGAGGGGGGGGGGGGGGGGGTGGCTTCTGTTTTTCCTTAGGAGCGAATTTAAAAGAGTAGAAGATGAATTACAAACTTGGTACATATGATAAGATTTTTTTATTTGACATTTTTCAATAAGGTCACTAGCATTTTAGTTTTATAAAATTTAGAGGTTTAAGTAGATTTTATTTTTATAAAACTGATCTATAAAAAAATTAGAAATTAATTTTTGTCTTAGTTTATAAAAATCATTCGCCTTAATTGAAAAATTAACTTAGTTAGTGGTTGGATGAAAATTTATAAAAATTATGTGACATAGCTATTATTTTTTCATATAAAAATTGTATGTATATTCTTTTTTCTTATATATGTAACAAAATTAATTATATAAAAGAGATTTAAAAGAGATTGAGTAAATTGCCAAAATCGTCCATGTGGTTTTATATTTGCCAGTATCATCCAAATATCCACAACTTAACAGAAAAAATAAACTAAGTTAGTGGTTTGGATGAAAATGACAAAAAGTTACAAACGTTGGGGGCAATTTGGTACAAAAGTGTCATTTTGGACGAAAATGACAAACGTGCCCAAACCTCAGGGACGATTTTGGCAATTAACTCTAAAATAAAGTTTAAACAATGAAATAATTAAAATGTTTTTTGATATACAGTATAAATAATGATGTATATCAAATTGTTTTTTTTTTTATTTTAATGTTTCAGTTTTAAAATTTTAAAATATTTGTGGCCGTTTTTTTTAGATTTTAATAAAACATTCTTAAGGTTGTTTTATTTAAATTTGGAAAGTAAAAACAGATTTTCAAACTTATATATGGAAGTTTTTTAAAAACCGTTGCTGACATATAATATGTAGTCTTTAAACAATGATTTTTTAAAACCATTACATTCATGCTATATTTAATTAATCAATTAAGTTTAATAAAAAAACCGTAATTAACAACAACCTTTTACCAAAAAATCCAAACAACCGTATCCTAAATTATATGGCATGATTTAATTTTCTTTGTTTGGTCACAAACCTAAATTTTCGACCTTTTTACACTTTGAGTTTACCTTTTTAATATTAAATTTGATGTATCTTATGTGGTTATTTTTTTGGGTGGTAGTGCATTTTGTGTTGTTTGCATGCATTGCTGTAGAGTGTAGATTTAGCATTTTTATTCAATAAATTTTGCATATGTTTTTTGTCTATTTTTATTGTATCTGTAAGTTGTTTTAAATAATTGATTTTTGTTTCATTTTTTTAGGTATTGGAAGAATTTGGTGCCTAATCTTTTTGAGATTTGTAGTTTTTTAGAAATGTCAATCCATTTCTAAAAATACTAATTTGTTAACTTCGGTAACAATTTTTTATATTAATCAACTGATTTTTCAACTTGACAAAAATAACTAAACGAAATTTCTATATATATTCACTTAATTCATTTATTTTATTCAATTACAAATCATTTTCTAACTTCAATCATCTATATTCGGCTCATATCTCTTAATCAATGGATGAAAACAGTGTTACTTTCTTAAATAATCTTGATTGGAGATCCAAGCTGTTTACCATCAAGGTCAAGGTGTTAAGACTTTGGATTCGTGTGAATCCAAAGAGAGAAAAAGAAACCCTTGGTATTGAAATGGTGGTCATGGATGAGCAGGTATGTTTGAATGTCATTAGCTTTTTAAAATGTAGGTTAATTTTTATATTGTTGTTTATACTAACTACTTTTAATTTGTGTATTTGATTAGGGGACCAGGATGCAGGCTACTGTTTGGAGCAAGTTTATGAAAAAACATGAAATTTTGCTTAATGAACATGAGTGTTATTACATTTATAAATCTCAACTTTCTGTCATTAAGTCAAATTTCAAACACTTTGAGAAGGAACATGCTATTAGCTTAAACTTTGATACATCGGTTAAAAAGTGTGAGAATTTTGATGGAAGTGTATATGGTATTCGGTTAGCATCGTTTGAGTCCATTAAAGCTGGTGAAGTCGATGTCAACTATCGACTTGGTTTGTACTTCATCATATATAACAACTACATCATAAATTAAAAGATATATAAATATAGATTATTTTTTTAATTTTTGTTTTTTGTGCTGATTACATTAGTTTTTAATCAATTTTTTTTTTCATATTTTATTGGATATGTAGATGAGTGGTCTGAACCAGAAGTGACCAAAATGAAGATGGGAAAAGATAGCAAATACATGAACTTGCAATTGCTGGATGAAAAGTCTGTTTATTAAATGCTAATTTAATTTCATTGCAACTTTAGTATGATATATTATTTTTACATGATATCCTCATATGTGTTTAATGTATATTTATGAAGGGGAATCAAGTTAAACTGCACTTTATGGGATGAGTACTGCGATCAGATGTTTGGTTACATTCAGAGCCATAAAGAAGAAGTTCATGTTGTTCTGCTTGTGCCGTTTGGTAGTTTCAACAAGTATAAATGTATTCACTGTTTATAAACTTTGTGGATTTTATATAAATTTTTATAAGATTTACGAAATTGAATATCCTAATCTCTTATATTAATTTTTTTACACAGGGAAGACAATGCTATCTAATGCTTTCCAAATAACAAGGCTGTTTATCAATGCTGACATAGAGGAGATTCGTTCATTTAGAACAAAGTAAACAGTTTATAAAAGAATATGAACTACTTATTGATGTTTTTTAACTTTTTTTTTTGCTTATATTATTTTATCCAGGTTTGTTGAGAAGATATGTAAAACATCGTCTAATGGTCAGAAATCTATTGGTTCATCTGGAAGCATCGTCTAAAACATTTGTCATTGAGGAAGCTGAAGACGGTGCTGAGGAACCAAAGTGATTCATGGTTGAAGTATTTTTACCAAAAACAATTTATCTTTTTTCGAATATTGCTGCTTTGGTTTGGTTTGTGTGTTTGATTGGTTCGGATTGATTTGTGATGATTGGATGGTTTGGTTTTTTTTAAACATATGGTTGGTTGGTTTTATTATCTGAAACATATGGTTTGTTGGTTTTAATGGTTGGTTTGGAATATTTCGTATTAGCTATACTTTTTTAACCTTTATCTTTTGTTACTTTATCTTTGTTTTATTATTTTGCATCTATAAAATGTTTCCTTAAACATTTGTTTATTTTTTTGAAATTAGACATTTTTAAACTATTAATATTTTTTTTAATATTTAACTTGCAAATAAAGATTTCAATATTCTAATTGTGTAATTCAATTTAATTAATAAAATATTTATATAGAATTTAAAAGTATATTTTTCGGAATCCCCATTAATTTAAAAGCTATAATTTTGTTTTTTTGAAAACCCCTCAATTCTTTTAAAATTTAGTAAACACTTAAATTGGTAAGATTTTCTTTCATTTTAAAAGATTTATAACTGAAAACTTATATTTTTTAACAAAAAAATCGGCAACCTTTTGAAAAAATGATCTAATCAAGCAAAGGAAACACTTATTATTCCGAATAAACAAGCCATAACTCAAATGTTCCAAAAGACTAATTGTCTTTATCACCAATGTTGCCTCTGTAGAATATACTTTTTGAAGAAGAGGTAGGCAACGTAACGTGTAACCACACAAACGGTCATGATGATAGCCCTTCATGCCATTGTCTACATACACATTTGTACTGATTAATGGATCTAGCATTGAGCCTCATTAAAATATCAAACAGTATAATATCGAAAGGAATATAAACCATTATGTAAAAACTTGAAACCTATAATTCAAGATGCTATGTATATCCTTTATATATAATATCAACTTGGGCCTAACTGAACAAACCAAAAAACCGAATTCAAATTCAAATGTTGTAATTCGATTATAAATGTTAATGTAGATTCGTTTTATGTAAATTGTTTCCATTTTTATGTAATAAATGATGTTTGACCTTACTAAATCTTCTTAAAATAACAATTTACAAAATATTAATAAAAAAACTATATGTGAACCGAAAATACTATATTTAAATTCCATAAAATGATTTAGTTTAAATAACATACTATATTAAACTCATATCACAATTGAATGTTGTTTTAATTAATTTTATTTTTTTAAATCTCCAAATATTGGACGACATATTCTGAAACAATAGATTCTATATTTGAGATCTTCATTGTTTTACATTATTTTATACCTATCATCTTCTAAAAATAACAATTGAAAAAAACTTCTTAGAGGCAAAATTTGTTTAACCGAAAATATTATAATTAAATGCCATTCATTGATTTTATGTAAATAGCATACTATATTCAAATGATATCACAATTAAATATAATCGACTTCGTAAACCGAAAATATTATAATTAAATGCCACTCATTGATTTTATGTAAATAACATACTATATTCAAATGATATCAAAATTAAATATAATCGACTTTCTTAAACCGAAAATATTATGTTTAAATGTATAGTTTGATTCGTATACATAATATTTAAAAAAGTATATATATTATCATATTAAGTTAATAATATTTTTTAAATCTCATAATAATGTAAAACATTCTACACATGATCGATTCTATATTTAAATATCTTGATTGTTATATATAACATAATCATCCTTCTTACAAATCATTCATGCAATAACATCTCAGAAACTCATATTAAGGTATTACTCTTATAATGTTCATCATATCAAATATGTTTTGATAAACACAGATATCACAACTCATTTTGATAATGTACTGTTTTTTTTTTGTTAAAACGATTATTTTTTATGTGTTTTTATAATGTTTTAGGTATTAACGATACAATGGTTGAGCTTCCTTTTCACTTGATACTTTTCCACATTTTAATCAAGATCGATACGAAATCAATACATCGTTTCAAGTTAGTATCTAAACAATGGCGTGATGGCCTATCATCTTCTGAATTTGCTTTCAAACGTGGTTGTTATGTTGTAGATTATCTGGTAGGATTTATTGTGTTATAGTCTTTACTTTAAAAGACAATTATTTTTTGTTAACAAGTTTTTATGTTATTAATGCCATTTGATGATGAACTTTTTTCAGGAAATGCTACAAGACCAAGGTGTGTTCATTACTTCGTCTGTTTTGATGGAATTGTGGCCGCGTGAACTCATTCAAGTTTATAAGTTTGATCATCAACATTTACCTCAAAAAAATTCAAACATTTTGGAGGAGATGGTGATGTTTGAAAATGGCCAACATACTGTTTATCAAGTTTATGATTATGACAATTAGCAGCTTTTGTTCACATCAAATAATTTGGTTTTTGCCTATTGGTTAATCGTACTTTATATATCTTCTATCATAAGTTTATTGTTTGCCGTACTTATCTATTTCAAATCATCGCTACATTGTTCTTACTTATAATCAAAATGATATATATCTATTTTGCTTCTCATTATTAGGAACGTGCAATTAAAATCGACAACTCATGATACACTATAATCCTAAAAATTATTTATATTTCTTTATATCTATTTTGTTACCTGCTCATGTTATAGACAATTTTTAATTGATTTTTTTTTATTTGAGTACTAATTTTTTCTTTAGTTGAATGCAACACATAAACTAGATGATTAACATTCATACTTATATATTCTTCAAAAAACTTAACATCATCCATATATGGACATTGTACCTAAACATGAAGTAAACAAACTTCCACCAACATGTTCATATCCGAATATATGCATATCCCAAAAAACTATAAGCATTAACAACCCATATACCAAAAAGTAAAACTACTACCATCATTCAACACAATTGTCTTAAACTCGATCCACATTTCTTATCTCTAGCACCTGTTTTGAAGTAACAAAGTTGAAGTGAAGAATGTCACCTTTTTTCAAACCATTTGCAGACATAAATTTGCCCCACTTCACCATTGTGTAACGCGGTACGTCACCATTTTTCTCTATGTCCACTTCGTTATCCATCATTGTCCCCTCCAACGTCTGAATCTTCAATGAATGAAGCTTCTCTATAAGACCTGATCTCCTGGCAACCCCAATTGGAAGACGCTACAAAAAAGTGTTACATAGTATTATTAGCATTTACTCTAGATTTCCTTTAAAAGTTCTTATAATTTTGGATACAAATTTTCATACCAATCTGTTTTCTCCTTTTCGAGTAAACTCATAATTTTCAGGATCAAGTTCAGCCTTCATTCGTTTTCCACTATTACTTCTCGGTTGCTTTTCATGTTCAACTTTACGTGCATTCTCACGGTAGCTTTTAACCTTTCATTTTGAATATCAATTTAAATCATTAAATGTTTGTAAACGTGGGCTTAAACCAATCACTCACAAGTGTATTACACTTTGATGTAAAGTACAAATTACCTCTCTTTTGATTGATGATCGACGATAGCTTGAAATTTCGGGTGTGAGAACTTCTGCAGTTTGGTCAATCACGTTTCGTTTTTTTGATGTTGAGCCAATCACTTGTGCAACCTCTTTATCTTTCTTGGCAACCTATTAAAAATATATTTATAATTATCAAATTTCTAAATCTTATATATACTAATCATATGTAATATAATTGTATATTAACTGATTAATACCTCTTTCTTGACGTGATCTTCACAACATGAAGCATTTTTTTTTGGTGGTGTTAATTCCTCACATTTTAGAACTTCTTGTGTGATATTCAACATGCATCAGTTTCATTTCCAGAATTGTTATCCTGATAGTTAGTGTGAGTTCAAGTTTCATTTATATAAAAAAATGCAATAATACGTGTGTAAAATCATTAATCAATGTATTATTAATAATAGTAACGTATTGTAATACACTACCTCATGCATCAAAGTATCTCCACTTGTATCCGTTGCATTCTTAGATTGAACAAAGTTCTGTAATTAACAATTGCAAATATAAGTAAGTTAATTATTTTTTATATTTATGTGTAATAAAAAATACTTACATAATAAACACTTTCTTGGAATTTTGATTGAGATATTATTTCACAAAAACCACTGTCTTCTGATTCTTCTTTAAAACCCAATTCAACTTCAATGCCATTCCTGAATACCCTCAATTGAAATAGAACATTATCAATCTTCTCAAATGTCATTGTGTCACCATCCATAGTTTCCAAACTTTCACACAATTTCGGCCATCCTTCTGTAAAGGCATAGGTTTCATGAAGTTTGGCTGCCATCACATTGCAGTACTTACCACCTGCATATACTTGGTAAATGCCGTTTAGCTCGTGGTTTTTGTAAAACATGTTAATATACTCATCTGGAATTACCTGCAAGTTTTTAAAATATGTTATAAAAATATAATTATTAAGTTATGTATTCCAAATCAACTCTTTACAATCTTTGACAGTTCATTAATTACGAAACAATACGCTTACCATAAGTCCCAACTTTGTGTAGTTGTTCATTGTTACGTAGGTTTCACCACACACATCGTTTACGAAAGGATAAACCTTCAACTGTTTATCTCCTATGCTTCTAAAGAGCAGCCAAGTGTTTTTTGACAAATTAAGATTATTAACAACAGCCCTCCAACTATCTGTTAAGACTGGTAGCTTATTCATGTGTCTAAGTCTTACACTCCAATGTCCACTATTTTAGGTATATCATTCAGGATGACACCTTAATCATCTATCGGTATCGTACATTTTTAATTATGTAAAGATCGTGTATGATGTCTTGTACTTACATGTTTTTTTATATACGTATATTGTTAGGTACAAATGATGCAGTTCCATTAGCTTGTAAGTCAAACGGTATTTCATATGTTAACGTAACGTTTTACGAGTGAAAATAATTGATACACTTTTTTTTATTTTAACTCGATATATGATTTAGTATTATTTTATATAAAAATTAATAATATGAACATTTCAGCAATACCTGCTGCTCAGAGAAGAAAAATGCGCAAGATTTGTCTCGATAGTAGGCGAACAAAATACTGTTCTGTGTGGTAGAAGGTCCTAAGTCTTTTGAAGAGATTCGTACTGTGAATGGACAAGTCTTCCCAACATTTAGTAGGCGAACAAATGTAGTCTAGAAGGAAGTTTTTACCAGCATTTGAATACTTTTTTTTTTGTTTTTTTCTTCCAATGTATGCGTTTGTACAAAATATTATATTTCAAAGTAAATAATATGGTTTTGGATGAAGCCGCGCATCGCGCGGGCATTAACCTAGTTATAAATAAAATGTTGCGATTTTTAACGGAAAATAAAAAAAATTGTGTGTTTTTTAAGTAGTTTTGGTTGTGTTCTCATGGTTCTCGCAATAAAGGGTGGTTCCTAACGGATCCTCATCCTATATATATATATATATATATATGACGTGATGCGAGTGTGTACGGATTTTCAATATATTTTTAGTACTTTTTACTCTTTTATCAAACCTTTAAATTTATAAAACACGATATAAAACTATCACTCTCTACAACACGCTAGGGTAAGTGCACCCATCGTTGGCGTAGTATCGTAATGGTAAGATACCGAGGTCGTCCAAGGATACAAGAGCTTTTAATACCGGAATATCGTCGACGTCTAATATAACCAAATTTTGAGAAAATATTTTTAAATAAGTAAAATAAAATAAGGAAACTAAATAATAAAACAAACAGACAAGATAGAATCACTTGGATCCGACTCGTCATTTATGTATCCTTTGATGATTTCCGCATTTTGGGCTTTTTAAGAGATTATCTTACTTATAGTGGCATGTCCCTCTTTTGGAGGCAACACTACCCTCAGCCATATTGGTCTGAGTCAGCAGGGATACAGTCCCGTCAGGCTGGATTATTGAAAGATAAATAAGTAAGTTATTAATGAAAAATGTGGCATGTCCCTCTTTTGGAGTTAACGCTACCCTCAGCCATATTGGTCTGAGTCAGCAGGGATACAGTCCCACAAGGCCGGTTTAAAGTTTTTAATAGTAGTTTATTTATAAGGGATTCAAGCCGTTCTCACTTCCCCCGATTTAATGCTATCTGCCTCAAAGGAAGTCCTAATAAGCTTGAATCAAGTCCTCGCAGAACTTTACCCAAACCACCCTTTTAACCCCCTTCCAGACAGTTAAAACGCTTTATATAGACCGTAAAGACACGAATGAGTGAATCAACAAAACATGAAGAAATGATAGGATAAAATTCACTTTCAATATAAAAAACTAGTTATTAAAGTCATTAATACATACCCAAATAAAAAGTTACCAAAGCTTGAAATCAAAAGTAATACATAAATGATTTTGTCTTCACCAATTGATTTAAGAGATTAGCCAAGCATGGCCTTTGTTTGACAAAAACTCTTATTATCAATCTTGGATACCGAGACTACTACACACACTCTAAGGATGGATGATGGATGAATGTGGTGGATGATGGTAGTAGTGTTGGTGGAGTGGTGACAGGTGTGAGAGAAGTGGTTTGCCAAGGGATGAGTTGAAAGTGAGCCAAACACCTCATTTTTTAGCTGAAAACAGTGGATTTACACGGCCCCATGCCTAGTAGGCACGGCCCCGTGTCCTTCTCCTTCTCTATCTTCATTTACTGTTGTTGTTAGTCCAACTGCTCATACGGCCCCGTGTGTCAATGGCACGGCCCCATGGCCCTTATGCCTGCTATACAAACCCAGATTTGCGAATCTGAGAGTTGACCACGGCCCGTGTCCATGAGACACGGCCCCGTGTCCCTTGCTGGCTTCTGTTTGTTTTTTTTCTTCAGGGAATCTTGAGTGAGGCACGACCCCATGCCCGGCAGGCACGGCCCGTGCTTGGGTTCTGGTTTGTTGTTTTTATTCTTGGGTGAAGCTTGGAGGTTCGGTATAGTGTATCAACTTTCCTTCTTTTGTACTTATGTTGGTTTTTTCTGTTAATTTGTTCCTTTTGTTTGTTTAAGCTCTTTTAATCTTGAAAATCAAAAGTAAACAAAGAAACACACATTTTCCAACATTAGTACTTAAAAGGTATGTTTTTACACCTTATCTGATACAATTTATATGTTGCATTTTGTGCATATCAAATACCCCCACACTTGAATCTTTGCTTGTCCTCAATCAAAACTCTTTAATGTTGCTTACACTCCCAAATGGTATGGGTGGAAGAGAAGTTTTCGGGTCTTGTTTGTAGAGTGTCGGGAATCTAAGTTCTTTTTATTCTTGTTTTTATTTTATTTACAATCCTATTCGACATGATTTATTTCGAACTTTTTAAGAAAAATAAATATTTTTAAGCATAACATATCTTTTAAAATTTCATTTAGCTGTATATACATTCACATACCTCACAAGTGATCACTCAACACTCGACCGAAGATGTATAAGTGAAATGCTTGGTCCCGGTACGGAACTTACTCCTACCATATGCTTGACAAGAAATCAAACCTCCTCCTTTTTAACTTGATCGTTGTAAATATTAGGAGGACTTTGAAATGGTAGCTTTTTGGTTAAGGGTAGGGTAGTTTTATTTGAAAAGTGGCTAAAGGCATCAAATGTCGGGTTTCTTTTGAAAATTTATTTATGACTTTATGAACTAAATAAATGCTTATAAGCAACTAGAAAGTTTAATTTTTAATAAATAAAGTCACATGTTATTGCGTTTTTTCAAACGAACCGATTTTTACTAAAATAAAAGGTGTAAAATTAAAAAGATGGTTTTGGTGATGGTGTGTGGGTTTTGAAATGAAAGGTTTAGGCTCAAAGGGTGTAAGTCCAGAGATCTTCAATCGAATATCACAACCACAATCAAAAGTGCGAAAAACTATTGAAAGTGACGAACAAGAACGATGATGAACAAGAATAGTCGATTGTATTAATATATTGCACACAAGCTATTGGCTTGTCTGGTACAAATCACGATCAAGAAACAAAACAATCAACAACCCTTAAATGACCTAGGTTGACCATATTTATAATTACATAGGGTGACCTAATTACAAACTAGGCCAAGCCCAAACCGTCCAAACCGTACACGCACCTATTAAGCCCAAAACATACTAATTAACCAACCCATTACCAATCTATACAAGACAAGCGTAAACCTACTAAACTATGCCCAGTCGCACACAAGCTGACCGTACACCTTTGATCCCGTACACAGATGTTTTTTTGAAGATATCAATTAACAACTGAATCCCGACAATTAAGGAAACAAATTGTTATCCAATTTTGAGAGCTCCTTTCCACCAAAAAACACCGAATAACCTGCAAACACAATTTCTTTCGTCCCAAAAAATCAAAATACAGAATCTTAAACTGTTTTCATCAATTCTTCAAACTATTCTATAAAAATTATTCTGATATATTTCAAAAAAATCGACCAAACACTAAAATAAAACCTGTTCACAACTCAGACAAAAATGATTAGTCAAGTATTGAGAATCAAAATAGAAATAAATCAGAATGTCAACCTTTTCAAATAGATGAATCAGTAAACACTTTAATACTTTTCAGTCTTGCTAAGTCCGCAAAACAATTTCTTCTTGTTCTTCGAGCAATATCCAGAAAACCGAGCCTTCGAAAGACTTCTTAGGCTCTGATACCAATTGTTTCAAGAGTGCGGAAAACAATTGAAAGTGGTGAACAAGAAATCGAATGTTTATTAGATTGCACACAAGCACAAAGCTTGCCTGGTACAATATTCGTTCAAGCACAAAAACAATCAACAACTCTAATGCTTCGAATGATTAACCCTAATAATGAACTAAACATAACATTATATAGGGTCCACATATAAATTGGCCCATATGGCCTAACCCAAGTCCACTAGAAACGTAAGTCCAAATATCCTATAAGTGTGTTTGATAAAGACAAGAGTAAACCTACTCAATTTATGGCCTTACAATGCAAATTACTATGTTGGATATGAGTCAACTTTTAGACACAATTATGCTATGTATTCAAACTTATATACTCGCCAACTTTTGTTGATTTTATTTTAATACATGTTGCAGGAAACTAGTTGATGACGATTGAAGAACGATATTTAGGGTGGACTAGAAACACACCTAAACTTTAATTTATGTACTCCTTTTATGTCGTTATGTTACTTGCAATATGATGTACTTTCCTTTCCAAAACAATGTACTTTCCATTTTAGTATGGATGAAATTCAAATTACTTAATTATTGACACAATTAGAAAGTTGTGATGTCTCGAGCAATCATGTTTTCATCTCACTCTGATGTTTCCGCCATTGGTTGGGGTGTGACATACCCCCCCCCCCCAAATGGATCGGCAGGGATGCCAATCTCCATTGAAAATATCCAAAACAGACCCCCACAAACCACAATGTCCTCTATCGCATCCCAGAAGCCCTTGTAAATAATAGATACAACTTTCTCAACAAACATGGGCTGGCAGGTGCATAGGCCAAACAACATCTTGGCAACCCTCATACAAGAGCGAAGCAAAAGAAGCTCTCATTGTGGGTCCCACAAGCGAGGTAGGCATCTCATAAGGTCCACCGCACATGAGACCCTTTTCCCAGCCAAATTGGTTATATAACCAGCATCCTGACTGTCGCAACCCCCGACCCCTACCCCGGGAGTGGGTGTCGCGAGATCCAGATCAATGGTATGGGTGTTTATTAATTTGGCAGCGGAATACATCAGGACCGCAGTTAGGAAATATTTTTATCATAGTAAAACACCAAACTTTTTATAACAAATCTTTGGGATAAAACCCAAATTCATTTGACAGTATATTTGTAGGGATAAACCCTAATTATTGAAAACAAAACTCATTTTTATTTAAGTAACTTTTATAGCCACTTTTCCAAGCTTTCAGTGCTCTCCAGCTGGCTTCTATTGGCTTTCACGTTGTGTTACCTGAAACGCGTTTTAAAAACATTTTATCAGCAATAAATACTGGCAAGTACATTCTATTTTGGAAAAGCATCAGTTGTTTACACATTACAATATTAAGGGCGATTACAATGTTTATATCTACACAATTACTTAGTCAGTACGTGTCACTCGACGGATCTGTGACTATGGTCATATCACACATTGGATACCCATGCCCAATTGTGAAGGTTATCAAGTACTGTATACATACCCCATAATACTAGCAGCAATTGAAGACTTACAAAGACTTAATCACTGTAATTGTATTTGAAAACATTTGAGGTTTTGGTAAAACATTTTGACTCACAAAAATGTACTCTCAAATAGTGAGAAAAAGTGAATGTACTTACAAAAAGAGTTTATAAAAGAGAATGTACTCACATTGTTGACTTAGGTGATACTACTATAGCTTCCTGGTGATTCTCCTGGTTAGTATCTATTAAATTAAACAATGCAGACGTGTTAGTAAAATAACCCAAATCACATTAACCGTACAACTCGAGACAGAACTCCAATGACTGAGTCAGGCAGAGCCTTGACATGCATTACGGAGCTCTAGATAATCGGGTGTAACACGAGACAGAACTCCTACAACTGAGTCAGGCAGAGCCTTGACATGCGTTACCGAGCCCTAAATCGATCTTGTAGGGTAATAGCATGGTTATAATACTTACAACGAGGCAGAGCTTCGCTTTATAGTGGGTATTATGCCCGGGTATAGTAATTGCCTACAGAATATTTGAGAGAGAATTTTAGATTTTGAACAAATTGAAATGAACTCGTCGACCTCTATTTATAGGCCAGATTTAAGGCGGCTCGCAGCCCGCGTAAGCCTTTCTCTCCTTCTTTCGAGGCCCGCGACAAGGTTAGACTAGGTTCTAGCCTTGTCGAATCAGGGGGTAGGCTTGACACGCTTTGGGACACATGGCGCAGTGCCTTGTCCGACAAACAAAGTCACTCGCGGCCCGCGAGGACTTAAGCCAAGGGGGTCGCGCCCCGTGAGCGACTTCCAAACTTGGTTTTTCTTGATTTTTCTAAGTATAAGGGTATTTCGGGCTCGTTTCTCGCGTACGGGGTATATTTTAGGACATTTAGGGGTGTCCAAGTATATTTTAGGAGGGTTGTTATATCCTCCCCACCTTGTTTTAGATCTCGTCCTCGAGGTCTGCTGGAACAGGTGTGGGTATTTCCTTTGCATCTCTGACTCGAGTTCCTAAGTGTATTCTGGTCCTTTCTTGGAATCCCATTTCACTTTGACCAGAACTAGTCTCTTGTGTTTGAGGTTCTTGATCTTTCTATCTTCAATCTGAATAGATTTCTCCACAAACTTAAGTTTCTCATTTACCTCTATGTCCTTAAGAGGTATCACTAATGATTCGTCTACTAAACACTTTTTGAGATTACATACATGAAACACATCATGTATTCTTGCCATTTCCTCTGGCAGTTGTAGCTGATAGGCTATGGGTCCTATTCTTCTAATAATCTCAAAAGGTCCAACATACCTGGGGCTTAGCTTTCATCTTTTAACGAATCTGACTATTCCTTTCCATGGAGAAACTTTTAATAACACTTTATCTACTACTTGAAACTCCAAAGGTTTTCGTCTGTTATCTACATAACTCTTTTGACGATCTCGTGCTGCTTTTAGTCTTTCCTTGACTTGAATTATCTTATCCGTTGTTTCTTGCACTATCTCTGGTCCAGATAATTGCTTTTCTCCAATTTCTGCCCAACAGACTGGAGTTCGGCACTTTCGTCCATAAAGTGCTTCAGAAGGTGCAGCATTAATGCTTGTATGATAGTTGTTATTGTAGGAAAATTCTATTAATGGTAAATGGTCATCCCAATTTCCTCCGAAATCAATTACACAGGCTCTAAGCATATCTTCCATCGTCTGAATTTTCCTTTCGCTTTGTCCGTCCGTTTGTGGAAGATAAGCTGTGCTTAGATTTAACCTGGTTCCCATTGCTTTTTGGAAACTTGTCCAAAAATGAGAAGTAAAACGGCTATCTCTATCGGATACAATAGACAAAGGAATTCCATGTAATGAAACTATTTCTTTTACATAAAGCTTGGCTAACTGTTCCATACTGAAAGTTTCCTTCATTGGTAAGAAATGAGCAGACTTGGTTAATCTGTCTACAATCACCCAGATTGTATCATTTCCTTTTCTTTTCTTGGGTAATTTGGTAACAAAGTCCATTGTTATCAATTCCCATTTCCATATTGGCATCTCTAACTGTTGCAATAATCCTGAGGGTTTTTTATGCTCAGCTTTAACTTGTGAACAGGTTAGACATTTAGCAACGTAGTTTGCTATATCCTTTTTCATTTCTATCCACCAGAAATTCTTTCTTAGGTCTTGATACATCTTATCACTTCCGGGATGTATCGTATACTTAGACTTATGAGCTTCTTCTAGAATTCTGTGGCGTAGGTTTCCTTGTTTAGGTATCCACATCCCTTTCTTATGGAACTTCCAAATTCCATCTGTTCCTTGTTCTAACTCCTTAGTCATTCCTTTTAAACTTTCAGCATCGTCCTTGATTGCTATTTCCTGTACCTCTCTAATTTGATCATTTAAATCTACTTGTAGATTTAATCTGAGTGAACGTACTCGTTTCGACTTTTCATGATACTTTCGACTTAAAGTATCAGCTACTACATTAGCTTTCCCAGCATGGTACTGGATATTACAATCATAATCACTAAGAACTTCCATCCAGCGTCTCTGTCTCATATTTAATTCTTTTTGCCCAAAAATGTACCTTAAACTCTTATGGTCGGTGAAGACAACAAATTTATTTCCATATAAATAGTGTCTCCAAATCTTAAGGGAAAAAATTATGGCTCCTAATTCTAGATCATGGGTTGGATAATTCTCTTCATGTTTCTTAAGTTGTCTAGAGGCATAAGTTATAACCTTTTGACGTTGTATCAACACACATCCATATCCTAACTTAGACGCATCACAATAGACTATAAAATCTTCAGTTCCTTCTGGTAATGCGAGTATGGGTGCGTTGGTAACCTTTGCTTAAGAATTCTAAAGGCTTCTTCCTGGTTCGGTCCCCATTCAAACTTAACTGATTTGCAGGTCAGTTTGGTTAATGGAATGGCTATTCTAGAGAAATCTCGGATAAACCATCTATAATATCCTGCCAGTCCAAGAAAACTTCATACTTCTGTTGGCGACTCAGGGATCTTCCACTTAGTAATCGCCTCGATCTTTGTGGGATCCACATGAATTCCTTCATGATTAACCAGATGTCCAAGGAATTGCACTTCTTGTAACCAAAATTCACATTTTGAGAATTTAGCATAAAGCTTCTCTTTTCTCAACAATGTTAGAAATGTATGCAGATGCGCTGCATGTTCATCTTTACTCTTAGAGTAAATTAGAATATCATCTATAAAGACAATTATGAATTTGTCCAGGTATGGTTTACATATCCTGTTCATCATGTCCATAAATGCGGCTGGGGCATTGGTTAAACCAAATGGCATGACGGTAAATTCATAATGACCGTACCTTGTTCTGAAAGCAGTTTTAGGAATGTCCTCTTCCTATACTTTCAGTTGATGCTATCCTGAGCGTAAGTCGATCTTAGAAAAGAATCGAGCTTCTTGAAGTTGATCGAACAGATCATCGATTCTCGGTAGTGGGTACCGATTCTTAATCGTAACCTTGTTCAAGTCTCAATAATCAATGCACATACGCATCGATCCGTCTTTCTTCTTAACAAATAACACCGGTGCTCCCCATGGTGATGAACTTGGTTGTATAAAACCTTTGTCAAGAAGTTCGTCCAATTGTTTCTTCAGATCCTGCATCTCCGTTGGTGCTAATCGATATGGTGCCTTGGCAATCGGTGCCGTCCCTGGTATTAGGTGAATCCTAAATTCAACCTCTCTATCAGGCGGTAATCCAGGTAACTCTTCTGGAAAAACGTCTGAGAATTTAGATATTACAGGGATATCTTTTAGTTCTTTTCCTTTAGTATTAATGATTACGGAAATCATATATACTACTCCCCCTCCTCCTTTCTTTTCATAACTTGCAACTTTCATCACAGAGATGAATTTTGTCAATCTGGTTGGCTTATCCCCTTTAATTGTGATCTTTTTACCACTTGGGGTACTTACTTGTACTGACTTTTGAACACATAAAATACTGGCATGATTGGCTACCAACCAATCCATTCCTAATACAACATCGAATCTGGCTAGATTCATTGGATAAAGGTTAGCAAAGAAATGATGGTTTAGGATTTCTATTCTTGCTCCCTCCAAGATCTCATTTGTCTTAACGAATTCTCCGTTTGCTGTCTCTACCAGACAATCTTGTTGGAGTTTGGCTAAGGGTTGGTCAAGAAGTTTGTAGAAAGAAGTATTGATAAAACTTTGGTTTGCACCAGAGTCAAACAATACTTTGGCAAATATATTATTAACTAAGAACGTACCAGTAATCACATCCGGAATCATCTTGGCTTCCTCAGCTGTCAGGACAAATGCTCTGGCATTTTTCTTAGGAGCTTCAGTTGTCTTAGCCTTGTTGGTTGTGGCTAGAGCTAGTTTCGGGCAGTTCGGTTTGATGTGACCAGCCTCTCCACAATTGTAGCATATCCTGGCACTAGCCTTTCTCCTACAATCTTCTTCCTTATGTCCTGGGTACTTGCAAAAGTTGCAGGACAAAGCACACTTTCCTGAGTGCTTCTTTTTACAAAACTTGTAGTAAGGTGCAGAAGAACCTGTTCCTTTTCCACGGTTGGAATTACCGTAGCGAAATTCCTAAGTAAGCTTTTGAGCTAGGTTCTTACTCTGGTTTTCCTCTTGTGTACGTACCAATTCATCTGTCAAGGTATTGGCTAGTTCTACTGCTTCTTCTATGGTTTGCGGTCTAGCTGCCTTGACTACGTGTCTAATCTCACTAATTAATCCCCAAATATAACGGGAGGTTAACACTGGTTCAGGTGAGGCTAAGGTTGGCACTATCCTAGCATATTCGAAGAATATGGTAGTGTAACCTTTGCAGTCTATTCCAGTCATTCTAAGATTTAGAAACTTATTGGCGATTTGTTCCTTTTCATTGGGAGGAAAGAATTTTCTTTCAGCCATTTCCTTAAAGTTGGTCCATTCCATATTATAAACTATGTCACTTCCTCTGGACTGGAGAATCGTATTCCACCATTCTAAGGCTGCATTTTTGAAAAGATTAGAAGCAAACATAATCTTATCTTCATCTGCACATTTACTTATTTTTATGACTGCTTCTGTCTTTTCTATCCAACGTAAGGTTGCAATGACTCCTTCATTGCCAGAGAATTCTGTTGGTTTGTAGGCCAAGAATTCTGTATAAGAACAACCGTAAGAAGCGGTTCTTCTTCTTTTAGGAATTGGATCTTGGATTATAGGTCCATTATTATCGTTCACACTGTGACTTGGTTCAGTGTGTTGGCGTTTACTTCCATTTGCAGATTTATTATTCTCTGCTTCTTTAACAGTCTTGATAATATAAGGCATAGCAAATATAATTCATTGTGCTACTATATGTTGGATGACACTGTTATCTATTTGGTTTCCGTTATTCTAATTATTCTGGTTTTCCTGATTTACTTCGTTGTCCATCTGAATTGTGAATATTTATCAGGTATTAATTATCACAGAATAAATTTAATACAATTATTTATACACAATCACACAAACTATTTGATCAGAAACGTCGATCATCGCGACTTTTACTCTTTCTATATATATATATATATATATGCGTCAATTACAAACTACAACTGGAAAGAAAATATACTAGTAGTTATGCACCCGTATCTATTTTAGTCTATCTATAGATTTTTTTATCAAAATTACACATATATCTAGGCATTTTCTAAGTATCATGTATCCAATCATGTATATCGCACTCGACATGCTTCCACATAAGCTTTTCTCCTATTTGACGAATTTTATCTCCTTCCTCTACTAATTCGTCACCAAATGAGCGAAGTTCTTCCAAATTTTCCTGGCTCATAGGTTGCATGGGTGCTGGTACTGGATCAGGGTGTCGAGGGATAGGTTGTCCATAAGGGTATGGATTATGTATCACACTCTGTGTCCACCATTCGATGCTCCAAAGGGGATCTAAAGGGTTAAGGTCAGTGTACTGAGCTATGGGGTTTGGTGGGGGGAATTATGGGAATCTCATAGGGATCTACATCTGGAATAGGAAACAGGTCTTCCTGGCCAGGTTCTAGCATTTGTTCGTCTGGGAATAAAGGTAACTGTGGCGGTTCAGCTATTTAGTTTAGGGTAGAGTCTACTGCTGTAGTGGCTAGCATATGGAAATCGGCCAAATGTCTATCTAATTCCTCTTCCCAAGGTGGCCTATTGACCGTCTCCTGAGTTTGTGCATTTGCTTCCCTATTAGCTCTGACTATCGCCCTTTGTTGTTGTAACTTCTTCATTCTCTTTCTTATCTCATGTGCTCCTCTATTAAACCAACCTCTCTTTTTAGTAGTAAAGGGTTTCTCAGACTGTGCCTTAAATATAAATATCCCTTCCTCAGTATCAGCTGAGTATCCTGAGGGATTGGGTTGAGATGATGTTCCCTCATCTTTTGGTGAACTATCTAAGTGACGATAAGCGTCCGAAGTTCCTTGCTCACTCATACTGTAAACTAATAAATAGTCAAATAACAAAAATACGAAATCACATAAGTTATTTCCTAACACAGAATTTAGGTGTCAGCAGAACACTTCTTTGGCTTAAACCAGTGGTTGTAGCTCTGATACCACCCTCTGTCGCAACCCCCGGCCCCTATCCCGGGAGCGGGTGTCGCGAGATCCAGATCAGTGGTATCAGTGTTTATCAATTTGGCAGCGGAATACATCAGGACCGTAGTTAGGAAATATTTTTATCAGAGTAAAACACCAAAATTTTTATAACAAATCTTTGGGATAAAACCCAAGTTCATTTGACAGTACATTTGGAGGGATAAACCCTAATTATTAGAAACAAAAACTCCTTTTTATTTAGGTAACTTTTATAGCCACTTTTCCAAGCGTTCAGTGCTCTCCAGTTGGCTTCTATTGGCTTTCACATTGTGTTACCTGAAATGCGTTTTAAAAACATTTTATCAGCAAGAAATACTGGCAAGTACATTCCATTTTTGTAAAGCATCAGTTGTTTACATATTACAGTATTAAGGGCGATTACAATGTTTATATCTACACAATTACTTGGTCAGTACGTGTCGCTCGACGGATCTGTGACTATGATCATATCATACATTGGATACCCGTGCCCAATTGTGAAGGTTATCAAGTACTGTATACATACACCATAATACTGGCAGCAATTGAAGACTTACAAAGACTTAATCACTGTAATTGTATTTGAAAACATTTGAGGTTTTGGTAAAACATTTTGACTCACAAAAATGTACTTTCAAATAGTGAGAAAAGTGAATGTACTTACAAAAAGAGTTTATAAAAGAGAATGTACTCACATTGTTGACTTAGGTGATACTACTATAGCTTCCTGGTGATTCTCCTGGTTAGTATCTATTAAATTAAACAATGCAGACGTGTTAGTAAAATAACCCAAATCACATTAACCGTACAACTCGAGACAGAACTCCAATGACTGAGTCAGTCAGAGCCTTGACATGCATTACGGAGCTCTAGATCAATCGGGTGTAACACGAGACAGAACTCCAACGACTGAGTCAGACAGAGCCTTGACATGCGTTACGGAGCCCTAAATCGATCGTGTAGGGTAATAGCATGGTTATAATACTTACAACGAGGCAGAGCTTCGCTTTATAGTGGGTATTATCCCCAGGTATAGTAATTGCCTACAGAATATTTGAGAGAGAATTTTAGATTTTGAACGAATTGAAATGAACCCGTCGACCTCTATTTATAGGCCAGATTTAAGGCCGCCCGCGTAAGCCTTTCTCTCCTTCTTTCACGGCCCGCGACAAGGTTAGACTAGGCTCTAGCCTTGTCGAATCAGGGGGTAGGCTTGACACACTTTGGGACACGTGGCGCAATGCCTTATCCGACAAATAAAGTCACTCGCGGCGCGCGAGGACTTAAGCCAAGGGGGTCGCGCCCCGCGAGCGACTTCCAAACTTGGTTTTTCTTGATTTTTCTAAATATAAGGGTATTTCGGGCTCTTTTCTCACGTACGGGGTATAATTTTGGAAATTTAGGGGTGTCCAATTATATCTTAGGAGGGTTGTTATACCGACTAACACCCCCCTCCTGCTTCGAGGAGTTTAGCTCTGGCTTCCCAATCCCACTGGGGAACAACCCTTCTTTCACCTTAACCCCATTGCATGACGGCCAAAATACCTCGGTTTCCTTGATATTAAGCTCATGCCCCAAAAATGGTCCTTCAGACCTGATGATATTCAATGCTTTAGCCACTTCGACAGCATCTCCTATAATCGTTCCATCATCCAAGTACCACACATGGAAATGTTAGTTGCAACTATCCTGCACCCAATGAACGAGAGAGTACAAAACTAAGGCAAAAAGGAGGCGCCCTAAAGGGTCCCCTTGTTGAACCCCAAGAGTGGACCCTATGAAATGATCCTCGACATATAACCTAGTCGGTTGTCCATATATGAAATTGACCCATGGGGAGATGGATGGGCAATGGGAATGAACCTCTCGAAGAAGAGCCGTCCTATCAACCAGGTTGAAGGTATTAGAGAAATCAAATATAAGCATAGCCAATGACCCATCCAAGTGGAACTAATTCAAAAACCTATTCACGCTATGTAGCACAACCTCCACCCTACTAGGGATCCCTACCCCGAATTGGTGATCACCAAGGTAATTGGCCATGTCTTTCCCTACCTTCTTCATAGCTACCTTAGAAACCAACCTCCTCCAAATAGCGCCCACGGCAATAGGCCTAATCCATTATCTGGCTTGAGCAATGATGTCAGGGGAGCATATGCAACAAACTCCGCTAAGGCCATGGGGTATCGCCCCTTCAACCACATGTTGACCACACTAGTAATAGCCCTAAGTAGACCGGATGCGATCACAAACCCCTATCCACAAAAGGCGTCAAGAATGTGCTAGGCTCTCAGCCCGCCCCTCCCACAAGAAGTTTCTTTGGGGAAAGATTTAATGCATTCCATGTCTCAATCAGCTTCTACAAACAAGGGAGGATCCGAAAGTAAATATACAGGCAAAACTATCTAGTTCAATAATTCATATCTTCACATGTATAAGTGCATGTTCCATATAAAAGATAATTTAGTAAGGGAAACTAAAAATTGTGTAAACATTTATACATACTAACCATAAATAGTACTCTGAAAGAGAACAAGAAACGGTTATATAGTTTGATAACCATCATGCAGGGTGGGGTTCGGCTACAAAGTCCATTTTTCCTACAAAGTATACAAAGTCATATAACACCACAATTTCAGCCATAAAACACACTCAAAACCCACAAATAATAGAGTGAAGATCACTAAAACACAATATCCAAACCCTAACAATCCATAAAAACTTCAAACACACCATCCTAGAACTATGAATATAAAACACAACATGATAATCAACATAAAACACACTAATGTTAGTCATTCGATAATCAAAGGCTTATCATCCAAAACACAACACAAAACCCACGAATATGGTGCTTAGTAATCTTCACTTTGTTATTTGGGGGTTTTTGAGTATGTTTTATGGTTGACATTATGATGTTTTATGACTTTTTACACTTTGTAGGAAAAATGGACTTTGTAGCCAACTCCCACCCCCATCATGTATATTATATTTGTTTACATGATTATCAAAGTAACCCCTTTAAAACTAATATATTACAAGTTTGAAAACCAATAATATATATTAGATTCCACAACTAGTTCAGTTAGGTGTGCGTAACATGCAAGGCGATCCACTGAGCATAAAGATATGGTGGCCATGCTCATGCATTTGTAAGATCTACTTAATTAAATAACCAGAGATGTCAATAATAATAGGTGACATTTGTAAAGGCCTGGCCTTTTCTTTTCTTTTCATTTTAGAAACAACAAAAAGGATTAGTACTTATGGCTATAACATTTTAGACGAATAGTTAAAACATTGACGCTATTACATTTAGATTAGGTTCGAAAACTCTGTTATAACTAACCAGGGGCGGACATGTAGTGTAAACGGGCGTAGCCCGGGCTACGGCTCAAGTTTTTACGAGTAGTGTAAAAAAAAAAAAAATCCGATTTTTATACACAGGACACCCCTGAACAAGTATGAGGACACCCCTAAAAAATTTTGGGATACCCCTGAGTTGAAGGTCTAGTTCCGCCACTGTAACTAACTGTGAACTGGACCGTAGGGGTGTTCAAAACTATCCGTATCCGAAAATCTGATCTGAAATATCCGATATCCGAATCCGAAATATCCGAAAATTCGGATATTCGAAATTTTGGATATATGAAATTCGGATATCTCGGATTCGGATAATGATTTTAAAAATTTTTGGATATTTCGGATATCCGAAATATCCGAAAATTTAATTTTTATTTTTTTCAGATATCCGAAAACTTATATTCGGATATCCGAAACTATCCGGTTTCAAATATGAATAAATAATAAAAATAAAATTAAATAAAAAGTTGGATTTTCGGATATCCGATTCACTATCCGATCTCCGAATTTCGGATACGGATTCGGATAGTGAAATCTAGTAATCGGAAAATTCGGATATCCGAATTTTCGGATATGCGGTTTTGAACACCCCTACTAGACTGTCCAATTCATAGCCTAACTTAGATGATGTATATTATTATCGATATACAAGCATGTTAACAAAGTGTTTTATATATATATATAATTTTTACGATGAACAAAAAAGTGATATTACTGTTAATTTTAGTGTGTACTCAAGTCGAGTCAAGTTGATTTCATTTATATTTAAAATTTACATTTGTGTATCATGAATTCATGAATTATTTAGAAATTATAAATACTCAGTGGTTAGTAATAAATATTTAGAAATTATAAAGTAATATTTTAAGATAAAATATGATTGAAATTATGTATAAGATATATAGAATATGAAGATACGAAATAAAAGAATCAGGGACAACTAGTCTCTTGTTTATTTATTAGGTATGAAAGTGAAAGTGAAAGTGATCAGTTTGTACTTGCTATTACCTAAGGGTGGGGTGGTGGATGGGGTTGAAGGGTTGGTTTCTTTGTGTGTTTGCAAGAAGTTGTTGTAAATGTTGTGGTTGTGCTTTAAACCTAAATTGAATGCAAGTAACATGCCTTCAAGATATTCTACAACCAAGTTTGCGGTTATTGTTGTTAGTTGCAATACCAATTTTTAAAGTTGTTGATTTTTTTTTTCCTAAATTCACAGCAACTTTTCGACCACTCAGGTGCGAGGCTTTGTTTTTAGTAGATTAGGGTTTTTCATTCAGAAGGGGAGGGCGGCGCAGTTTGTTGCTCGTCTATCTGCTATCCTTATGTAATTTGACCTGGTGATTGGAATGAAACAATTATAATTATTCTACTAAAAAAATATTAACGTAATTTGGCAACCTTATCTTGCAAACGAGTTAAAACTTCTAGTCTCGACTCTTGTTACACGAACGTTAAATGATAAGATCTTGATAATTTTTTACTCAAATATACCTTTAACTTATAAAGGAGTTGCAAACGAATATCTAAAATAGAGAGTGAATGATGATGATATAAGTTTAAAAAAGACATGCACCTAACAATTTAAAAATCCAACAACCCAAGTTGAAAAATATGGAATAAATGAAGAGTAGGAATACCTACTTACGACGTTGTCAACAAATGCTAATATGGATAATATTGAATGTGGACCTATACATTGTTTTAAACGGTACTAGAGAGTAGAGACGTTAGTGTCAGTCAAATCGGTTAAATCAAGAAACGTTCGCGTTGTTAGTTTGGTTCCGAGCAAATGATACTACGGTTTTAAGTGGATCACTGAAAACTGCTGGTGAAATTGGTGAACCACCAAAGTTGTCAAACATTAACAGTGATTAGGGCTGTAAACAAACCGAATGAACACGAACAAGACCTTGTTTGTGTTCGTTGGTTAAGGAAATAATATGTTCACGAATGGTTCATAAACACTTACCGAACCAGATTTTCTGTTCGTGTACGTTTGTTAAGGAAATGAATGTGTTCATGAACACAAAAAAACACACAAATAAAATCAACGAAGGCAGCAACAACTAGAGGTGGATGGCGGAGGGAGGAGCGCTGTAACTTGAAGCCCTAATCGTGGAACAAAAGTCCATAGTATTCCTCGATATGAATAACGAGAAGAAAAGGGAAACAATGCATAAACATGGTGCAAATAAAATTTCCTATTTTATTTGTTACAGTAAGAAATAAATAATAATTACCGAATATAAAAAGTTTAGGTAAAATAAATAATGTACAAAATCTTTAGTGAACACCATAAACAAACGGACATGAACAAACGTAAATGAACGAACGAACGTTCACGAACACATTACCGAACGTTCACGAACAAACTGAACGAGCGAGACCTTTGTTTGTGTTCGTTCATTTAACTAATCGAACCAAATTTCTTGTTCATGTTTGTTCGTTTATTAAACGAACGTAAACAAACTTCCCGCCGAACAATTCACAAATGGTTTGTTGAACGTTCGGTTCATTTGCAGCCCTAACAATGACTATTAAAATAAGGCGAGATGATCATTTTTACCATAAAAATCAACAAAAGAAAATGAGCACATTAAACCACTACACGTGACAAATAAAACGACTAACCAACCAATTGACCCGATGTTCAACTTTTTTTTTATTTAATCATCACGCCTTAAAATGAGGTGTGATTAGTTTTGGCACTTGATCACTAAGACAATCCCGATACAAAATTTTATTCTCAGGATTTGCAATCGAATTATTTTATCTCATTCTAAAGACATAGGTTTAGTTGATAATTTAAGAACCGTAAGAACAGATCTGAACCATTGATAATTTAAATCAAGGGTTGATATTGATTATAAATAAAACCCTTATAATTAAAAATTACTACTAACAAATTAGGGGTAATTTTGTAAAATTGCTAGTCATTTGACCATTTTCCATTAAATACAAATTCCACCAAGGTTTTTTAAACTAACATAACTTTTATATACTTCGTTATTTTTTTTTAAAAATATATCATAAAATCAAGTATTTTTTTATCTTTAATATGAGTTCTATATTGCTATACCTTTTTTGTATTTATAAAAGTGATTTTTAAAAAAGTTAACAAAATGTGTTTTATAATTGTGCTGATAACGTGCTGATTATGTGTTAACTACAAAATAATACAAACAAACACCAAAAGTAGATATAATCAGCACATCTGGTGTGCTGATAATGGAGAACGATTGAGGATGTTGTGCTAATGTCGTTTATGTTGATAATGGTGAACGATTGAGGACGATGTGCTGATAATGAAGAACGATTAAGGATGTTATGCTAATTATATAGTGTTGTGCTAATTATATTTTTGTAATTATTTTTAATTAGTTATAAATAAATATGGTTAAAATGTCTAAATTACCCCTAAACTAATTTTTTATTGATGGACACTTGTCAATTATGTGTTGGTTCTTATGGTTCTTACAAACTTAAGTGTTTGTATTTGATCCTATTCCTGATAAATGTTATATGAGATGGTATGGGCCTAAAGCCCATATAATATAATAAAATTAGTGGTCGATAGGTCTAAAATCAATCACTGATAATGCTTTATCTACGGGCCCGATATCAGCCCAAGTTTACACAAATACACACACATAAGAAATAAGTTTTGAGCAAGTGGACAAGCCCATTTAATAGTAGGCTATCCTTCACATGGGCAAGTACCCAAATCAATTTGTTTTTTTTTTTTTTTTTTATAAAATCATCGAATTCGATACCCTTGGTTTAAAAAACATCTAGTGTCATCTTTCCCCAAACGTTTTATTACATATACATTTTTAAAGATTCTATACTATGGGTGGGGATCAAATAGGAAGTTTATTTTGGCTAGGAAGGATAGGAAGCAATAGGATTAGGACATGTGGCAAAATTTAAAATAAAGAGTAAGCATATTTTAGTCAATCTTATCATTTCTTCTTCCTTTTCAAAACCCAGTAACTTCAAAACCCACCTTCTTCAACCATTTCTTCACTTTCTATCTCAATAATCACTACATTATAGTGCGATTTTCGTCACAAATCAATGATTCAAACACCCGATCAACATGTTCTTCAGTTTTTTTTTAAGAAAACCCAGTTTAAAGATCTCGTTTTTTCCGGTGATTTTGAAGATAATCACTCAATCCGTTCGATTCGAGCGGTGATAAGTGTTTCAATCATTCAAAATTCGTCAATTGTTGAAGAAATCACTTCGATCCACGGGGGCAGCGCCCCTGGTAGCGGGGTCCCAGGGGCGGCAGCCCCTGGCGGGGTCCAAGGGGCAGAGCCCCTGGCTTTAATAAAAATGCATCAGAAATTTTAATTTTCTGTAAATTGGCTCTGGAAAACTGCATTCGTAAACTGCATTGGTTCAGACAATTCACAGCTCAGACAATTCACAGCACAGACAAAACTATTGTCATGGTTCAATGCGTTTTAGAGAGAACACTTTCTTTGGTGTTTTTAGGCAATTGCGTTTTAGAACTAAAACATTTTTATGTGTTTTCTGGCCATTGCGTTTTAGAAAAACACATTCTTGAAGTGTTTTTAGTCATTGCGTTTTAGGTAAAACACATTTTTAGGTGTTTTCAGTCCATTGCGTTTTACAGAGAACACTTTCTTTTGTTTTTTTAGGCAATTGCGTTTTAGAATGAGAAATTTTTAAGTGTTTTCTGGCCATTGCGTTTTACAAATAAGACATTTCTTTGTGTTTTTTGTGCATTGCGTTTTAGGTAAAACACCTTTTTATGTGTTTTCAGTCCATTGCGTTTTAGAAAACAGACATTTTAAGTGTTTTCTGGCCATTGCGTTTTAGAAATAAGACATTTGTTTGTGTTTTTGGTGCATTGCGTTTTAGGTAAAACACATTTTTATGCGTTTTTAGTCCATTGCGTTTTAGAAAGTACATTTTCTTTTGAGTTTTTAGGCTATTGCGTTTTAGAAATAAGACATTTCTTTGTGTTTTCTGGCCATTGCGTTTTACAAATAAGACATTTCTTTGTGTTTTTTGTGCATTGCGTTTTATAAAAATGTCATTTTTTAGTTTTTTTTCCATTGCGTTTTACGCAACTGGGTTTTAGAAAAAAAAATTTCGAAAATATATCAATAGTACACTCGTTTTAAAGATAAAAAAACGCTCGTTTTTTTGGCGAAATTTTTATAAAAAAATAATGTCGTATGAAAGAGTTATTAACGTTTAAAAAATGGGGGGGAATTGGAGGAGAGAGAAACTATTGCCTTGGATTGACTAGAATACACCTAAACAAACTCACACGCTTCTTTTCTTCCCTTCAATTTCCCTGATTTAATCTTAGCCCTTGATTAACTAAATGGATTGTCAATATCACTTTCTAGCCTTCTTAGCCAAATAAACTTCCTATCATATCTCCACCCCTATACTATAACAAAAGAAAACGTGAACAATGGTTTGCTCTTCTTGGGTCATGTGGTTCCATAAATGGTGATTTGGTTTGATTTGCCCTCAACTATTGGAATGTGTTTTTTTATTTTGTATAATATTAAAGTTTGTAGATATATAATGCTACTAGAAAGTTTATATAATATTAAAGTTATTTTAAACGAGTGGGTTATGTTTATACGTTGAAGCGGTTTGGTTTTAACCAACCTTAAACAATCGTATTATTATCTTGCTCAACTACAACCGAACACGTGTTGATAGCGTTTTTGTTACACCGCCACTTTATTTTTAATTTTTATGTTTTCTATGGATTGCTAATGTTACCGTATTTGGGTTTACTCTTTCGATTGTTATATCAAGTTTTGACTTCGTACGAACCGAACGGCACCAACTAAGTTCCCGCCGGGTGTACCCGCCGCGGAGTGCAGACATGAACCTAGTTTACAATAAATTTGAAAATTTATAAATATTTATACTTTTTAAAACTTTCTTTTTATCAAATATGACCTTTATAACGTTGTAAGTTTTATATTTTTGTATTAAAAATAATGAGATTTTTAGTCGATAAATCTCTACAGTAGATGGATTATTTGTATTAAACATAGTAAAAAAGTTTAATAAGGAACTTTAATAATATTAACAAAATAATCAGTAGATTATTAATATTATTATTATCTACATATATTAATTTATAACATTACACTATATAACATTTTGGGTATGTTCTTAGGAACAGTTCCTATTTTCGTGTTTTCATGACCTACATTTGCCGGTCATAGTTCTTGGCTCATAGCGGAGACGAGTGGGGGCTAAAGAGAGAAAGAGAAGAAAGTTCCTGTCGCCGACGTTATGTTGGTCCGTAGGCTAGAGAGCCACAACAATTGCAAGTTGGATGAACAATAGCTTTTTTTTGTCTTTTGTCTTTTTTTTTATTTGTATACTTTTACTTTCAAACTTTCAGTGTTGACACTTCCAACCCTTTAACTTTTTAAAAACTTTGTAATCGAGTTTTACGTGTTAATTTTATGACAAAATTGCAGAAAACAACCTTTATGTTTGCCTCAAACTGCACTTTATATATTTCACTATGAAATCGGCAAAAACCAACCTTTATGTTCATGTTTTATTACACCTTATAACCTTTAGCATTAACCACGTCAAAAAATTCAGTTAAATGGACTCACATTCCTTGCACATGAGAACATTTAAGTCTTTTACTTTTAAATTAAAACAATTTTTTATTTACTAATAAAAACCCACTTCTTCTTCACTTCTTCTTCATCTTCTCCTTCTTCCTCTTCTCACTCTTCGATGGAGTCCAGACACATTACATACACAGACATAACACAACACAAATTCCAATTATTATTCTAACCCTAACACAATAAGGCAACTAATCACCAATAAATCTCACTCCAACAGTTGAACAACACACTCAATAGCACCAGAACAACATAATCTACAACGAAATAACAAGATCAATAATAACAGAATCAATAGTACCAAAACTTCCAATAATCGAAGAAACTACTTGCATAATTGAGCTCATATTCTATTTTTAACAACCTACAAGCACCTAACACAACACAAATTCCAATTATTCAATCCCTAACACAATAAGGATACTGATCACTAACAAATCTCACTCCAACAGCATAATAACACACTCCGTATCACCAAAACTACATAATCAACAACAGAACAACAAAATCAACAATGACAATTACATTATTATAACAATTATCCCTATCCTAACACGCTAAAAAGCCTAATCACCAATAAATCTCACTCCAACGTCTGAATAACAAACTCAACAGTACCAAAACTGCATAACCAACAACAGAACAACAAAATCAGTAATTAACACTTACATGATAGGGACGCTGGGGGAGATCTCTGGCCAAAAGTGATCAATAAACGCCTTAAGATTAGAGAGAGCGTGAAGTTTGAGATACGGATGCGGCTCGTTAAGCATGGCCTATTACCGGCGGAGCTCACCATAGTCGCTGTCATAGCTCCGATTGCAACGAGATCACGGAAACAATGGCGATTTCAGTTCGAATTGAGGGTTAGGATTTGAGTTTTGAATGCTGAATGTTTGAGTTTTTAATATTAATTTTGTAATATCAATTTTGTAATGGGTTTCTGAAAATAGATCCACATTGTTGATTGCATATCTTTTTGGGGTGTGTCTGGACTCCATTGAGGAGTGAGAAGAGGAAGAAGGAGAAGATGAAGTGACGAAGAAGTGGGTTTTTATTAATAAATAAAAAATTGTTTTAATTTAAAAGTAAAAGACTTAAATGCCCTTATGTGCAAGGCATGTGAGTCCATTTAACTGATTTTTTTTACGTGGTTAGTGCTAAAGGTTATAGGGTGTAATAAAACATGAACATAAAGGTTGGTTTTTGCCGATTTCATAGTGAAAGGTATAAAGTGCAGTTTGAGGCAAACATAAATGTTGTTTTCTACAATTTTGTCTTATTTTATTGTACATGTTGGTATAAATTCTAATTGGTTTACGTTTAGATGTAATTTTTCACATAAATGAGTTGGGTCAAATATAATATGTTCTTATGCTTATTATTATGTATGTTTTCAATTAGTCTACGGTTTGACGTAAATTTTATTTTTTTTTCGAAAATGAATTGGCATAAATATAATACCTTTTCGTACTTATTTTTATGTGGGTTTTCAATTGGTCTACCTTTTGATGTAAATTTAACGAGTTGGGTCTAGTATAATAAGTATTCATTAGATGGTATAAATTGGAATCACTTTACGTTTGTGTCGCAATAAATTCAAGTTGGTTTACTTTCGACGTAAATTTTCTTCGGAAATATGTCGGGTCAAATATAATACGTTTTCGTACTTATTTTTATGTACGTTTTCAAATGTTCTACGTTTAGACTAAATTACTATTAGCAAGTTGTGTGAATAATGCTTTCATTTTATTGGCTTTTTTGTTTCCTTCATGATATGATTTTTATGATTTTATACTCGACTTTATTATTTGTATTTTTCTTTATGTTTAGTGTTTTAGTCTTAGGTTCCTTTTTCATTAAAGTTATATTTAAGATAGCATTGACGTTTACATTTACAATTAATATAAAATCAGCCTGTCTCGCTATCAAATTTAAATTTTATATTATATTATGGTTTTCAGTCGATGTAAAACATGTGTCGATATTGTTTTACGCTAATTTCTTTCGGTTGTTACACTTAATCAAAATAGATATTGAGCGATACCACACAGTATAGCGCGGGTAATCTTTCTAGTTGTCTACATATATTAATTTATAACATTAGGATGAATAGTGACTTTTTGCTTTTTATGGTTTTTTTATAGTAAGCTTTAAAAAAATTATTTGTAATAAAATTTTGGTTTTTTATTATTTTACTACAAAAGTTAAATGAGTTTTTTTTTTTGTTAGATATGTTTTACGTTTTTTCTCGAATTTGACTATCGTCCGGTTGCTGCTTAGCACGATGTTTAGTGGTTACATTTGATCCCTCAAGTTTTTTTACCACCTTGATTTTCTAATACATGTCGATATATATTCAACTTCGTCTATGTTTTATGTCACGTGAGCCACTTGGTGTGTTTTTTGTTTTACGTTTTTCCGGTTTTAGTGGACATACGATGGCTACTTAGCATGATTTTACGCCCTCCAAGCATGGTTTTACTCCCTCTCACCACAACGCGAGGGACGATGACTAGTTATTATATTACATTACATTACATTACATTACATTACACTATATATTAAATTGCATTACAAACTACAGTATGCAAAACTTCCCTCCTTTTAGTATTATTTACAAAATTGTCATCATGCTATTATTTATAATTTTATAATATTAGTGGTGAACCTCACAAGAGTTCTTCCCCACCTTAAATTTCTTTCTTTCTTTTAAATTTTTGTTTGAGTTTTGTATTTTATTATTGAGTTTTCTTGATTTATAAATTTAAATCGAATAACATATGGATAATAAATATTATTTGGACATTAAATAAATCAACATATAATCCTAGGATTAGGATCAAATACAAAGGATCCTTATTGTAAGAAGTGTAAGAAGGATTTATAGAGTGACAAGTGTCCAATAACCTAAAAAAACCCACTACACAAAAAAACCCACTAAAAAAAAAAAAAAATAAAAAAAAAAAACTTAAACATCCACCACCACCAACCCCCCACCCCCCACATCACCCACCCAAAAAAAAAAAAAAAAAAAAAAAAATTTTTTTTTATTTTTTTTGCCGAGGGGGTGGGGGGTGGGGGTTTAGGTTTTTGGGTGGTGGTGGGGGTGGGGGTGGGGGTGGGTGTTTAGTTTTTTTTTATATTTTTTTTTTAGGTTTTTGGGGGGTGGGGGGGGGGGTTAGGTTTTTTTAGGTTTTTGGAGGGTGGGGGGGGGGGGGGGGTTTAGGTTTTTGGGTGGTGGTGGGGGTGGGGGTGGGTGTTTAGTTTTTTTTATATTTTTTTTAGGTTTTTTTTTTTGGGGGGGGGGGGGGGGTTAGGTTTTTTGAGGGTTTTTTTGGTGAGGTATAGTTTTTTTTTTTTGTTTTTTGCGGGGGGGGGGGGGGGTGGGTGTTTAGGTTTTTGGTGGTGATGTAGTGGGTTTAGTTTTAGGTTAATGGACACTTGTCACTCTATAAATCCTTCTTACACTTCTTACAATTAGAAGTCTTTGTAGAATAACTTGACCCATAATCCTAATATGTTTTCTAAAACCATAATTGTTAGAATTGATTTTTTTGTTACATCAATAGTTCTTGCGCGAATATTTTCATTAATCATAATCATTTTGGATATGTAACGCTTTAAATCCATTTATATTTGAAACACTCGATTTTAAACAAAACTTCGATCCAAACATAGATAAAAATACGCACATCACAATGATATATTCGAAACTTTATGAAACATTATATTATGTTATTAAAAAACAAAAATGATAAACAGGGTTACTTTATTTAAAAAATGAAAGCATGAGACATCTTTAATGACATATACGTTTGTGCTTTGTCACTTGGTGTTTTCCTCACCTTGAATTTTTTTCTTTCTTTTTAATTTTGTTTTTGCTTTTTGATTGAGTTTTGGTTGAGTTTTCATTATTTATAAAATTGAATAGCATATGGACAATATTATTTGGAAATTAAATACATCAACATATAATCCAATCCTGATATGTTTTCTAAAACCATAATTATTAGAATTGGATTTTTTTGTTACATCAATAGTTAGAATTGACAATGTAGCCGTTGCAATTGAACACATTTAGATATTAGATATCGTTTTTAGTCATATACGAATTATTTGTTGGTTATTCTCTTTCACTTACCTTACTGATATCGATCGAACTTTTATTGGGTCTCTGCCGCAGTTCACGGATGGAAACTTAGTAGTTATTATTATAGAAAAGTCCTTGGAGTTCTTTTTTTTTTACCAAAATGGTGTTGGTGGAAAAGTTATTTACCAAAATGGGTGATTTCAAAAATAATTACCAAAATGAGTGTTTTTCTATATTTCTTTATTTTTTACTAATTTGTTATAATTCTTCTATTTTTATTTAACCAACCTATCGCATTTATATTCTTTTCTTCCATCTATCTCGTTATATAGATTTTTTTTTAACTAACTTATTAATTATTATATATTTTTTTTTGTTTTTTTATAATGAAACCCATGTTAAAACAAACTTAGATCGTTGAATTCATTTTATTTTTAAATGCTAATACCTCTCATCTATTGTTTTAACTTTTTTAGAGTAATTTTTCATTTAGTATTGTCCGTTTAGTTGATTACCAATTCAAATGAAAACCCATAATATAGTGTTTCCTAAAGTTACATAAATTTTATTAACAATCAGTGGGCAAAATATTTACGTAGATTGATTGGTTCGTAATTTTATTGGTCAACTCAATACTTATTATCGTTTTTTATTATCAACTTAGTTTTTAATAGTCACGAACAACATTTATTTCATTCGGTTAATGTAAACATGAACACATGTATCGTTTACAAAAAAGAAAACCAAGTTTGTGTTCGATTGTTTGTTCGATTAAAGTTAAATAAATGAACATGAACGTCTACTTTAGTGATTGTTAACATCTCTAAAATTAGAATGATTTAGCTTACATAAATGTAAAAGGAAAAAAAAAAGCGTTAAGAAAAAAAAATATTTTGGTCGGTTAAAAAGTAAATACAATAAAAACAGTAATTGTTTTGAGGAAATAAATGAAAAACATATTAGGTTAATTGAAAAAAAAAAGAAAAAAAATATAATAGCTTAGTTAATAATAAAGAAATAAGAAATAACACTCATTTTAATAATTTTTTTTAAAAATCACCCATTTTGGTAAATATTTTTTCCACCCTCACCAATTTGGGAAAAAAGTCATTGCAAAACACCCATTTTGATAATTATTTTTGAAATCACCCATTTTAGTAAATAATTTTTCCACCAATACTCTTTTAGGAAAAAACTCAAAGTCCTTGGCTATAGTAAAATCTAAATCAACGTGTAAATGACTCACAAACAAATCATATTCTGCCACCTAACTACCAATTGCAATTCTAGCCATTTTTCAAAATGTATTTTTTTTTTCCTCTTTCCATGCTCTTACACTTGTAACGTAGGATTGAAGGAGTGCAAGCTAAAGGAATTATTGAAACTACCAATGCAATTGCAGGCATTTTTTGGAAATGAATTTCTATTTTGTGACATTTTAAATTTCTAAATTTAAAGACCTCATTTTATTTTTTAACGAGGTTGTTTCCCCCGCGCGTTGCGGCGGGTACGTTATCATGGGCATTCGATCAATATCGGTTAGGTTCGTTGTAGCATTGGTACGATACATGCACTCGGTATAGATATTAACACATATTTTACGGTTAGGTTTGTTATAGTATTGGTACGATACATGCACTCGGTACAGAAATTAACACATATTTTACATCGACCAAAATGAAAATAACGAACATCGGTACCGACAATGATGTTGTCCTAGCAGTATCGACCAGTTCAGATCATAGAGTTGTATAATGAAAAATTATCGAAACCAGAAACCATAAAAAT